>WNYA01002933.1:0-31679 GCA_019512145.1 Engystomops pustulosus | reverse complement strand
AATGTATCTCTGACTTGCTATAGCTGGGCTGCCTGAGCCCCAATTTATCTTGGGATCATTTTAAGTGAAAAAGAAAAAAACTGCAAAGTATATGTTTTATTGTTGATGAAATAAAATGAAGAGACTTTTTATAAAACATATTCTGTGAGTTCCCCTACTTTTTAGGGTGTGATAAGTTTAATTGGGGGGAAGCTACCAATATTCCTCTATAGGACATAACTTATTTGGGTTATATTGTATGTAATTAGACATTAGTAGATGTCAGATAAAATACAACGTGCCGTCACCTTTACTTCCATCTGGAGCGCCTTCTGGCTGTGATTCTTGCAATTTAGGCTTTTTGCATGGGTCGACACATGGTTCTTCTCCTCTCTCAATTCGGGACACAATTTCTGGTTTGGGGATGCGGTATCCTGTGAATGAATAATGTAGACCAATTCTCACATCACTTGGCTACAAATTGCATTTACCAACACTTGAATTAAAATACGAAAAGTGATGCGGATATTAGGAAATAGACACATGTAGCGGAGCTGAGGTGTTCCAGACATCAATCATCTCTCTCCATATATTATGCTCCTCCCTTATGTACATCAAATAAGTGCCCCAAATTTCTGCAGAGGCGCGCAGCTCCCCTATGACTGTCCTAGGACGGGGAGATTGTCACGTTACGTTACTAAGGTCTTGGGGTTTCTAGTAAGACGTTCACCACTTCCTTACTGTCCGTCTGCTGGCAAACCAGGTGGCACTTTGGTTATATGAAAATTCAGAAGACGGGTCAATGCCGAGAACCAGACACAGATGTGGTTGGATGGAAATACAGATCAACTTTAGGTTAGTATTAAATTTCCTTGCAATGCAATAGCCTAGAGGCAAATCAGGTGTAAGGAGCCGAGATCAAGGAAGAGAGAAGAAAGCTGAAGCCAAGGGGAGATCTGACGCCTGGGGCAGACATGGCGTCATCCAAATATAACGGATATATATTCTCCATATCTGTGAGAACCCACCGTGTCACAGATTTATTGGGGACAATCCCTGGCTGTCACCCTTTGACCCTTGTGCACAGATGTGAAGTACAGGGAGACCCCTGGTGGCTTCCTCTTCATGTGGAGCAAAGAACCAGGAGCGGAGGTGAAGAGTTGTCACAACAGCCGAGATCAGGACTGGTCTGGAGTTCAGCCATAGGTCGGGGCAGGAGATCAGGAACCATGCATTGAATTATAGGTTGGGTATAAAATAATGAATATGTCCTGGGGCATTAAAAGAGGATGTCATATGGCAGCGATGGAGAACCTTTTAGAGATAGAGTGCCCAAAAAGGGACCCAAAACACACTAGCTTTTCCCAAAGTGCCAACATGGCAATTTAGGCAGTAACAAACTTATTGTTACTAGAATTTTTGAGCTCCAATCCGACCCTGTCCACACCTTCTCACTCTTCAGACAGGACCAGGCAGCACCGGATGGGTCACTTTAAAATAGCAGGGCACTACTGCAGACTGCAGGAAGGTGCCATGTCTGGCAAACTCTGTGCCTGGGAGACAGCGCGTGTGCCCACAGAGAGGCCTCCGAGTGCCATAGGTTCGTCATATGGGCTTGGCCATGATATGAAGAACATGGGAGGCCCCAGGCTTGGAGGAGGAGAGGACAAAGAAGAAGAGCAAAGCCACCAGGCAGGGATGTCATTGACCTTCTGACCATCGATGCCTCTACATCAATAGGACAACTGGCTGCAATATTTTGGAATCCCGCTGACTGCGTAAAGGCAGGATTCATTGTGCACCAAGCTAGGGGCCTTGATGGAGAAGATGGTTCCCGTTATGGAGATGGATCCCTGCGTCACCCTTACCCAGCGCCAGCATGGTCTCGTAGATTTCTTTGATGAGGTCCTTGTAGATCTTCTTCTGAACATCTTCCAGGTTCTGCCATTGTTCCTCCGAGAAGTAAATCGCAGCATCGTCAAAGGTGACCTGTGAGAGAGACCACGTGTAGGTTAGTAATCACACACATATGGTGGAGGAGCTACAGAAAGGGTCCGGTTCTTATGGACCTGCTGCTGGATAATACAAGTGATTAAACTCTGGATGTTACACTTTATCGCTGTGACTGCAACAAAAACATAACCGGCGCTCGCGAGAACCAGGACGTGACCACATTGGCTGCTGTGAATTACATCATTCCATGTACTTGTAATTAAGTTTCCTAATTAGGCTTCATACTGACAGGACACAATACACAGACTCTCCTGGGAAGGACTGCTCCGTCCCTTTCAGAACCTTCTGTTGTCCTGTTGGCTCCTGTATTTTCCAGCAGACTCCAAAGTCCTTCAGCAAACCCCTCTATTATCCTGTAGGACCCTCAGTCACCCCTCTATCATCCTGTAGACTTCTCCATCCCCAGCAGCCCCCTCGATGTTGTTGGCTCTTCCATCCAGACTCATCTGTCCCTCAGCAAAGGCTTCTCTGTAACTCCATTCCCTTGGTAGATCCCTCCATCCTACAGGCTCCTCCATACCCTATATCACCCTGTAGACTTCTCCATCCTCGGTAGCCCCCTCCCTACCCTATATCACCCTGTAGACTTCTCCATCCTCGGTAGCCCCCTCTGTATTCCTGCAGGCTCCTCCATACCCTAAATCATCCTGTAGACCTCTCCATCTCCCTTAGTCTCGTAGGATCCATCCTATAGGATCCATCAGTAGCTCATCTCCACACACTCGATCCTCCAACCACTCTTGTTATTAAATAGCTGGACAACTTTTCTCTAATCTGTAGGGGAGGGGGGGTTCACATTGCCCCATCACAAGCCGCTATAAGATCAGGTCAGGTGGGTGTTCTGATCTCTTGGATCCCACCATAGGGGACTTTTTGGCTACAGCTATTTACCGATTTATTGTTAAAATCATCTATTACCTGATGGACTTTCAGAACAAATGATTACACCCCCCTCCAAAAGAAAAAAAAAATCTCACCACTTTCACTTCCCCCATCAGTCACTTGTGGTGAAGTCTCCCCGACCCCCGGAAATCTGTCACCAGGCCCCTCCGCAGCAGAAGGGGAAGAGCTCGGTGCAGACACTGCACAAGTCACGGGTGCACATAGGTGCCACTTATTTTGTCATATTTTTTTGGAGGGTGGAAATAGGCAACAAAATCAGTTTTCTGCACTGAAATCCTGAGCTGGTGCCCGGAGGGTGCCGATGTATTCTGCCTGGAGTCCAGCATCGCCAGCAAGTCTAGTAAAGGTCCAACAAAGGTCCTGCAACTACTCATAAGCTATTATTAGAATATGCAATTATTAGATGATGGAGCTGAATTGGCAATGAGACCCCCAGGCCGTTCTCCGGTCCCTTCAGTACAATGACCACCACATAGAGCATATAGTAATAAGTTGTGGTGCACATGGCTCAGTCGTGCATTGGTAGGGGCCCCGTCCTATGAAGGCTATCCTGGGCCTTGTAGTTCCTCCAGGCAGTGGCGGGTGCGAGCCTCCAGTCCGGTGATAATACACCATTATTACATCTTCTCTCCCCGTCGCTTGGTAAATTCCCCATCATCTGCATACACGCGCTCACAGTGAATAATTACACGGCAATTAGCGAGTCTTTCACATGCGGCTATTAACCTCTCCGTGAAGCAATTAGTGCAAAATAATTAGCAAATAAAAGAGAAATATTTAATGTCAGGAGAATAAATGATTCTCACCACAAAAGCCAATTACCCCAGAGACTCACCAGGTAACAGGAGCGCAACGCAGCCGAATCATCGCAACTCCCAGCATCCTCTCAATAACCAATATTCTCATGAAATAATCAGTGCGTGGGGCTACAATGTGACATGTTATAGGGACACCTTCTACAAGGCAGCCATAGGGACACCGCATAGAAGCCAGCCATAGGAACACCTTCTACAAGGCATCCATATGCTTTATACATCAGTCAGGACAGCTACAGCATCTCACTGTCTCTCCCATACACAAGGCTTCCTCCAGAACCTTCACCTTCAGACTCCTCCGTCTCCCCCTCGAAATTCCTCTGGCTTTGTCTTATCTCCCCAAACACAAAAGCACCAGGCGCCCTACTGCTCACCACTTATCTACTGACGGGAGACCCCCATACACATCAGATGATCAGTCCAGCTCCTACACATCGTGCATCGCTCCCAGCCCTCCCATTACACCTGCGGTCTGGTGCCATTTTCCCTGCAAATTTGAACATAAACCATGAATGATCCACAGCATCGGCATCGCTGGTCATCAGGTGGGAGGTTCAGCAGAACTTCATTGTTCTTCAGTTCGGATCTGCAGAGCTTTCCCTGATTGCTGCCAATGTTTATGAGAATAGACTGTAATCGGCATGTGTAGCCTTGAGGCCTCGAGGACAAGATCCCAGGAACCAAGGAGCCGTATACAGGGTCTTATCTGTGTGTGTAATGGCGATCCTGCCTTATCCAGCCGCCTGTAACCCTCACCTAACATTACGTCTATAAGAGATTTTTGCATTTTTTACATTTTTTTTGTATTTTAGTCCATTTGAAAATATTGTATACAATGTATAAAGAGCGTGAATCACACACTAGAAGAGAGATCTCCTGGATTCCCCTCCTGGTGACACCTTCTGGAAGGCTGACAATGTAGCAGAGGTAAGTGGTGGGAGCTGCCAAGGGCCCAGCAGATCACGAGGTTCCTCCTCATCCATACAGGAATTCTGCTCCGAGCAGCGAGAACACAATCTACAGAAATTCCACTGGACGAATCAGGAAAACTTGTCTGGAGTTGTGGACTAGGAACAAACTTCATATTTATTCCATCTCCATTAAACTGATGCCCGGTAGAGAATTCCACATTTCGATCTTCCATATGGCGTTCTTAGTCCCGGTCTAAAGGATAACATACAGGTGTATGGAGTCACACAGCGCATGCGCATAGAACATCCTGCATCGAAATAATGCGCATGCAGTGTTCCCATCTCAGCCCGTGGTCTCACACCAGGGAGGACCTACCTGACCCAATGGGAGTCATTTACTAAGGGCCCGATTCACGGTTTCCTGACGTGTTACCCGAATATTTCCGATTTGCGCCGATTTTCCCTGTATTGTATTTTGGCGCACGCAAATGGATTGTGGCGCATCGGCGCCGGCATGCATGCAACGGAAATTGGGGGTGTGGCCTAACGAAAACCCAGACGGATTCGGAAAAACCGCCGCATTTTTTTTTTTTTTAAAGTGTCGCTGGACACGTGCTTACCTTCATCAGGAATAGGATCGTGCACTCCGGCGGACCTCGGGGGACTTCAGCGCAGCAGCGACACCTGGTGGACGTCGGAGGAACTGCCTTAGTGAATCGCCGGAAGACCCGAATCCACCGCAGAGAACGCGCCGCTGGATCGCGAATGGGCCGGGTAAGTAAATCTGCCCCAATGAGTAAACTGGGTGCCAAATCTAAAGCCATTCATGGGAATGGTAAAATAAGGAAATACTTCCCAATCAGTGACCATAACCTACACAAAGATCCAAAGAGTCGTAGTTAATGATCGCAGCGTCAATGAGAGCCATGATAAAACCTATCCAAATATCTCCAAGCCCAGATCCTACAGGTGGTCCCCTACTTAAGAACACTTGACTTACAGACACCCCCTAGTTATAAACGGATCTCTGGATGTTGGTAAGTTACTATAGCTCCAGGCTACAATAATCAGCTGTAACAGGCGTCTGCATTTAAGATTTAGTGTTAATTCTGGTTCTCGTGACAATCTAACATTTTTAAATTCCAATTGTCACAGAGATTAAAAAAAAAAAAATTGTCTGCAGTTACAATTATAAAATATACAGTTCTGACTTACATACAAAGTCAACTTCAGAACAAACCTATGTAACCTATTCTTGTATGTGACCCGGGGACTGCCTGTATTAGCAGCTTCTCTTCTATTGGGTATTTGGTTGATAATTTTTTTGGCCACCAAACTGTGATGTAAGGGATAACAAAGTTTAACAGAAACTTGCATTAGGCCTCAGTATCCGAGGATTCGGGCCATCCTTAATGTAAAACATTTGGTTTATGGGAAGGGCGGAGCACCAGGGTCGGCAACGTGTGAAACTTAATGACTTTATCAGACGGATGACATCAGTGCAGTCACACCCGATGCCGAGGCAGTCACTAACCAAATCCATATAAAGGGCCAAGGCTGCAGCATATTCCACTCCAAGAGCTGCTGCAGAACATGACCTCATCTTCTGGTGCCCCGTGGTGGGGTCAATACATAGGGGCACTTCTATGTGGTGGTAGTTCTGAACATCCGTATACAACATAAATCACCTCTGTAGTCCAATGTATCAACTCTTACAAAAACCCTGGGTTGTATCTTCATTTATACATGAGAAGGTCTAATTAGGGTCCTGGTTGGTCTTTGTAAAGGGAACCGGTCACCCCAAATCTCTCCCACAAACCCCAAATACGACCTCTTAGTGCAGTGTAATATTCTCGCATTGATGGTTTTTCCATTATTGTTGCCACCGCTATGTAACGGCCGATAAAGACACAGACGTCGTTTGTAGGATCCACGAAGATCTAAAAGACGTCACCCAAATATCTATTTTATAGGTTCAGAAATACGGGTTGGAACTGGGTAGATACCAAAAAGAATTATGAGGGTTAATGGGTGGAACAACTGATAAAATTATACGTGGCAGATTACACAATTGTACGCGATATCTTGTGGTTCAGAAATTTGTCGAAAACTGGACCCAAATTGGATAGAAATACAGATCTGGAGATTTCAGACATCTCCTAGAAACCCTAAAAGCATTGGTTCTCGTCAGCTCGCTCTCCATTTCACCCGACATCAATATGGGATTCTGAGTCCTGGCCTAGCACGCTTCTTTCCGCACAATTACACATTACCTTCGGAATGCGTCCTAGAGCCAACGCGTGAGGGAACCTTGTATGTAAGAGTGGAACAGATGGAAATACATTCCTATAATATGTGTATAGGGCTCCGAATACTTCAAATATATATGAACATACACCTCAAATTCAAGTTCTTACCGTGACTCTCACTAAGGCATCAATGGAGCACTATTCACCTCCACGAAGGGGTTTGTGGGGGAGATCTGGGGTGGCAGGTTCCATTTTGAGTAAGGAACATATCAATATCAAAGAATAAAAGAAAAATAACCAAGTGTAACATTTATCCATGGCACCAAGTTGTTTCCGCTCCGAGAATTCTAATCCCCCCAAATTCCCTGTTTGGTGGAGATCCGTAGTCGTCTACAGATTATGGGGATGGACTTGTCCATTCTAGTCTTCGGATCATAATGGCCTTTCTAGAGTTGTGTGCTTTTGCATTTCAGTGTCATCCATGAGCTCCTTTTTGTTCTTCCTTTATTCTCTGGTTTTTCCTTGATGGTCTTCTACATACCAGTAGAGTAGCATTCCCTAGGAGTGGTGCCTCGCACAATTTGTTTTGGCCATATAGACACACACACGAAAAAAAAAGTTTCGGATTGCCGAATGGCCCACCAGTTTTGTGAGTTTTCTTTTTGTATTTTCCTTTCCTGTCCTATGACCACAATGTTCTCCTCAGGATAGGATCTTCTTGTGACTGAGTGGTCCAAGAGCTTAAGTATTTATCCGGTCCTATGAATTGTGCCAATCAAGATTTGGTAGAGACACGTGGACCCAATGTAGGAGGCTCAGCTTGGCGAGGTCCATGAACTTCTTGAGTCTTCTCCTTGTCTTCTCCCAGGTTATAGATGGCAATGAATGGTTTTCGTTTCCCACCTGGTCACCATAGTATTTGTACATATCTCGCATTCTGATGGGTCTTTATGATTTCTGAAGTTGTCTCCAGTGATTATGGAGTTTATCTTGTCCCTAGTAATATTATCATCATATTTGTCTTATTACAAGCTTTATGACTGTTCTCGTCTTACTTTTACGTCTGGTGACCATATTGGTCGTCACCACAGAGTTTGGTCAAACAAGATTTGGACTTAAAGTAGGCAACTTGTGGTGGGCAATGAGACTCTACAATGTCCTCATTTCTCCCATCTAGTCTTGTGGTCATTATGGTCGACTTCACAAAGTTTTGTCTTTTTGTGTTCTTTTTGTTTTTCGAGTCTTTTCACCATAATAGTTTCCCTGGAGTTGTCTTCTTGCACTTTGCTCTGGTTCTGCTCCCTTCCAGTCTCCATAGAGGTGAGTTAGGGTCCTGTAATTTGTGCCAAATAAATTTGGTCTAGTGACGCAGACCCCAAGTGGAAGGTTTGGCTGTTATGTTCTTCTCGGCTCGCAGGTTGTTACGGTTCTCTTAGGGCTTTACCAATAACAAGGGTTGCCTATAACCGTGATTGGATATCCTGTTTGCATAGCTCATCCCAAAAATCCCATTACTTGACATTTCCTGCTCTAGAGGAAACCTTGTTCATGGCCACATCCTCCCAGAATAATCAGGAAGGAAATCCCATTTTCTGGTGCGTGAGGCCTTTAAGTGCTGGAGTTACGGGGCCAGGAACGCTCATTGTATAAAGTCGAAAGGGAACCTGTCACTTTTTTCCCTAATGACCAGTTCCCACAGCACTATGCTAACTATTGGCGACATAATTTTTAACCAAAAATGCAAACTTGCTATCCCTAGAAAATGAACTTTGTAAGTCTGCCGGGCACCCTGCCAGAAGGAGCAGCGAGTGACAAGTGGCCTGTATTAGTCATGCCAGAAACTGCATCTCCTTCATTCCCCCCTCCCTTCAGCAGAGGACAAAATGATGTGAGCCGAGGGGAGGGGGAATGAGGGAGATGCTGGAGACATGAGCTCTATAAGTCTTGTAATTAATGGGCCAGAACCTCTCGCTGTATACGGTTTATAGCCACTGCTTCTGACTTACATTATCATCAATGCATGAAGTCTCATCTCCAAAGTCCAATCCATTCATCAAAGTTCCCCAACTTTTACCATCCCACAGTATTATGGCATCTACAGATGCAAACAAGATCAAACAGATGGAGCACAAAAATGACAATAACCAACACAAAGTTCTCTATTACAGGCGCGTGGTCAGCCAACAGAACCAGAACTAGCAGCAAGATGTGTTACAGAGAGGTGGAGCGGTGATTGTCCACCAAGCAGTGTCTGAAGTGTCTCTACCAGTCTGGGGGGTGTGGGGGAGGGGGATGGGTCTGGGGTATTTAGGGTATATATTTCGGGTATTTGGTGAGAGGGAACAGAAATCCAGCAGAATTGTGACTACAGCACTGGGTGTAACTGGAGAAGAAATCTTCGGACCATTGAAACATTTGGAGTTTCAGTTCCTTTCAGTCACATGTTGCAGCGGCAGGTTACAATGTATCAGTCACACAATCTGCAGCGATCTGGTTACACGTCAGGAAAACGACTCCTCTAATAGATAACAATGATAACAGCGCGCCCCCTCCCATCCCCCGCAATCCAGTCCCCCATGATTTACACTGCAGCGCTGGTCCTGCTCACACTGGAGGAAGCGCCCACTCAGCAGGAAATAAAGACACATAATTATATTCCTGTAATGTCAGAAGATTATAAACCACAAGACCACCAGGGCTTCAGATCTATGGGGGGACACATCTGCTGCACAACAGGTCCTGTAATTTGTGCCAAATAAATTTGGTCTAGTGACGCAGACCCAAAGTGGAAGGTTTGGCTGTTATGTTCTTCTCGGCTCGCAGGTTGTTACGGTTCTCTCAGGGCTTTACCAATAACAAGGGTTGCCTATAAAAGTGATTGGATATCCTGTTTGCATAGCTCATCCCAAAATCCCAATACTTGACATTTCCTTCTCTAGAGGAAACCTTGTTCATGGCCACATCCTTCCAGAATAATCAGGAAGGAAATCCCATTTTCTGGTGCGTGAGGCCTTTAAGTGCTGGAGTTACGGGGCCAGGACCGCTCATTGTATAAAGTCGAAAGGGAACCTGTCACAAGATTTTCACTAATAACCCTAATGACCAGTTCCCACAGCACTATGCTAACTATTGGCGACATAATTTTTAACCAAAAATGCAAACTTGCTATCCCTAGAAAATGAACTTTGTAAGTCTACCGGGCACCCTGCCAGAAGGAGCAGCGAGTGAGAAGTGGCCTGTATTAGTCATGCCAGAAACTGCATCTCCTTCATTCCCCCTCCCTTCAGCAGAGGACAAAATGATGTGAGCCGAGGGCAGGGGGAATGAGGGAGATGCTGGAGACATGAGCTCTATAAGTTTTGTAATTAATGGGCCAGAACCGCTCACTGTATACGGTTTATGGCCACTGCTTCTGACTTACATTATCATCAATGCATGAAGTCTCATCTCAAAAGTCCAATCCATTCATCAAAGTTCCCCAACTTTTACCATCCCACAGTATGTGGCATCTGCCCAAATACAAACAAGATCAAACAGATGGAGCACAAAATTGACAATAACCAACACAAAGTTCTCTATTACAGGCGCGTGGTCAGCCAACAGAACCAGAACCAGCAGCAGGATGTGCTACAGAGAGGGGGAGCGGTGATTGTCCACCAAGCAGTGTCTGAAGTGTCTGTACCAGCCTGGGGGGGGGGGGGGGGGGGGGGTCTGGGGTATTTAGGGTATATATCTAAGGTATTTAGTGAGAACAAACAGAAATCCAGCAGAATTGTGAATACAGCACTGGGTGTAACTGGAGAAGAAATCTTCGGACCATTGAAACATTTGGAGTTTCAGTTCCTTTTCAGTCACATGTTGCAGCGGCAGGTTACAATGTATCAGTGATGTCATCAGGAAAAAGATCAAACATTGACTAACAACCTTTTTGTTTTGTAGGCATTGATAAAATTTTTTGTCCCAAAAGAGGTGAGATGGGACGTAATTTATACACATGACGTGTCATGTGTTGTACACGCCCCCCTTTTTGTGACGTGTTACACCACGTGACGTACACCCTCGTGTTTGTGATTGGTGGTTTCTTCTTTTAAAATTTGTGACATATTCATTGTTGTTATGCCATGACAAGGGCACGAGGTGCCCGAAACGCGTCGGCGTTTTCTACCTTCCACATGATGTTTTAACTTTGATGGAATAAGATATCGTTTTATGGAAGTGCTGCGATTCAATTCCTTATGTGTTTCCATACCACGGCTGCCATCCTGCAGACATCGCTGTTGCACTCAAGTGTGCTGGATCCCAACGCTGAAAAATACACCCTCGCAGTGCTGGATTTGCCTGGAGGGACAATTCCTAAGGGTGAGCCGCACGTCCACATTTTTGTATTCTTTTTGCTTTCGTGCTAAGGGATTTAGTGCGGGCTCCCCTGACTAATACAACTTTTATGGTCTGAGAGGGCACGAGTAGGGGGGAATTATACTAGTTTGTGTAGTACTTTGACTGCAATCAATTGACGACAAGGTTCCAGCATGGAACAGGTGATAATCAGATGTAATATCATGACACAATATTGGACGACGAAACCGCAAGTTGGCGGAAGTGTTCAGGTCAAGCAGATACTCTTACTAAAGATCTGGAGTGAAAAACAATCCCAATTGCTAGAAGGAACTATACTACAAAGAAATAAGACTGGTGGGACCATAACTTCATTAATTCTTATCTTACCAAACGCATGATACCAAGAGGTCTCGTAACTAAAAGACACACCAAGTCTACAATGAGACTTCCTGTCTAAATGGGACAAATACTATCAGAATGTTCCTTTTCATGTAATGGAACTTTATCCAGGGAAGAAGCTTTTAGACTGGAAAACTTCAAGTTGGGAAATTGCTACTATGGAACAGTCATGGAATCTTCAGAAGCGCTACCAATACCAACAAAAATTGGACTGGTTCACACATGGTCAGTAAAACCGAGAATTCGATAGTAGAAGTCAAAAAGAAAAAATTTTCGTGATTCAAGGACTATTCAACGGGATTTATTTATACGAAACGTCAAACAGAACCTGCGATCGCTCGGTCTATCCTCAAAAAGAAAAGTAACAAGAAAAAATACTAGAGGAAAGAAAAGAGACCCCATGAAGGGGTTTCAAGCTCTTCAGAATTTGACTCAGACACATCCATGGGGGATCGGAACGTTCATTTGGACTATTTCCCCATGCTGCAGCAATAAAAATGTTAATAAAGCGTAAAAAACAGCGGGGGTGTAGAGCCCGGGAAAAAACACAGGCGATACCGCTTCAGTGAATATAAATTATTCAAACTCGAAGCAAAAAAGAGGGGTAGACTTCAGGTCCCCTCTCCAGCTGATCCATCACTGATAGTAGTTTGTTTCTAATTTATCCGCCGTGTGTTTCTGAGGTCAGATTAAGGTTCTGGAGAGGGTTTAAACTTTTGTGCCTTCAAATAATTTTGATTTATTAATCACTTTGTTGGATGTTAACCGTTTTGTGAACCCTAACTGTCAAACGACATTTTTTGATTGTGACAATAATATAGATGAAACAGATGATACGAGTGTGCATTAATCCAATGACTACAGGATCTAGTTTTTAGATCAATGTACATTATTAAATTTGAACAGTATGACCACCAGACTAGAGTGTGAGAGAAATATACACACCATTCCATCCCGCACATCTAGCAAGGATTTTTACCCCATCAATTCCCGGGTACCTTCCATGGACCAATTTCAATCCGTGGTAGAACGGGACTTACTTCAACTGCAAGATACCTTTTCTCAAAGTAAGGTCAGCAACCTTGCCCCCAAATTACAACATGCTTTACGTGAATTAAAATCTAACACAAATGTCATCATCCGCATGGCAGACAAAGGGGGTAAGGTTGTTGCCCTCGATAAAGACCTGTACAAATCTGTGGTGTTGGACATCCTTAATGATGTACAAACCTACAGAAAACTTAAGAGTGATCCCACACCAATTTTTTCCCAACAACTCAAAAATATTGTACAAGAAGGGATAGACATAGGAATTATTCCAGAAAAACATTCCAACCACCTATGTCCCACCAATCCTATTATTCCCATATTTCATGGGTTACCCAAAATACATAAAAATTCATTTCCCCCTCCCTGTAGACCCATCATTTCGGGTATAGGCTCGGTTAATGAAAAACTTTGTGAATGGGTGGACAACCTATTGCAACCCTTGGTTATTGCCCTTCCAGGATATTTAAGAGACAGTAAAGAGGTACTCAGGGTGTTTGACACATTTGTGTGGAATAACAATTTTATTTGGGTAACTTGCGATGTCTCTGCCTTATATAGTTCCATTCCGCATGATTTGGCAATCACCGCATTAGCACATCATTTGTATAGATCTAGCTCTTATTCTGTTGAGTTGTGCGAATTTATTGTTGATGTCACGAAATTTTTACTCTCCCACAATTATTTTTTTTTTGATGGAGAATTCTATCTCCAGACGAGGGGGTCGCCAATGGGGGCGCGTTTTTCGCCCTCATTGGCGAACCTCTTCATGTCCTGGTGGGAGGAAGAGTTCATCTATTCAGATACTAATAAGTTCAGGGAGAGCATAGTCTGGTACGGGCGGTACATCGACGACATACTTATTGTATGGTCGGGTGGTGTGCCGTCCGTGCCAGACTTTGTCTCCTACATCAATGACAACAATATGAATTTAAATTTCACATACAATGTGGAACAAACCAGAACAGCCTTTCTGGATCTTGCACTAGAAGGCAACCCAGCATTGGGTACGGTTTCGTCTACACTTTACAGGAAACCTTCAGCAGGGAACACCATCCTTAATGCATACAGTAATCACCCTGCCCATACAATCAAAGCCATTCCGGTAGGGGAGTTCACCAGATTAAGAAGAGCCTGTTCAGACGACAAAGATTTCTTATGTCAGGCTGACTCATTGAGTGCCAGACTGGCAGCCCGCAATTACCCAGGTTGGATGATTAGAAGGGGGTTTGAAATAGGGAAACGTAAAAATCGCCACACCATGCTATCCCACACGAAAAAAGATAGGTGGATTAGGAATAAATCTAAAAACTTTGATAGCACTACAGTTACTTTCTCTACACAATATAGCTCCAATTTCGATCAAATAGTCAGTATTCTTAAAAAGAACTTCCCGATCTTATACCAGGATGACAAACTCAGTGCCATCCTAAAGAATGGATGTAATTTCATATCCAAGAGAGGACAGACCTTAGGTTCTATACTCTCTCCTAGTTTATTCACTAGTGATTCCCCAGATACCAGAACGTGGTTGGACACTAAAGGATTCTTTGGTTGCGGTACTTCCCGTTGTAACGTTTGCATTTATTCCAAACGTTCTAATTATTTTTACTCGTCGGATGGTACATGCAAATTTCCCATTAAGTCATTCATCAATTGTGACACGAGTTATGTTGTATATATCATTGAATGTACTGCTTGCAAGGTCTCTTATGTGGGTTCGACCACCCGTAAATTAAAAACCAGGGTGGCGGAACACCTGAGAGACAGCAAGAAAGATTTGTCTTGTAATATGTCAGGTGCCTCCAGACACTTTGCTAGTGTACACTCTGGCGAATTAAACACTTTTTGTTTTGTAGGCATTGATAAAATTTTTTGTCCCAAAAGAGGTGGTAACAAAAAGAATATACTGTTACAAAGAGAGGTCCTCTGGATTTTCAAGCTAGGCACTCGATTCCCTGCCGGCTTGAACTTCAGAACGGACTTCTCATATTTTTATTAATAGCCATATATCCTGGTTCTTTACATTTCAGGTTGTTAGTCAATGCTTGATCTTTTTCCTGATGACATCTTGCCAAGTTTTAACAATATAGGAGAATGTTATGACTTTGTTTTGTGTTGCCTTGTCTTCGATACTTTTTGCAGTCATGAACACAATTATCTAATGTCTCATCACTATGTTTATACATTTAAATGTTATTCTTACATTCCTTCAATATATATACTGTACGTTTACGATTTGGGAGTTGCGGTATTTATTGTATCGTCACACCCTCTCGTAGCGTCATTTGATACACGCCCATTTGATGACGTAATTTATCACATGACGTGTCATGTGTTGTACACGCCCCCCTTTCTGTGACGTGTTACACCACGTGACCCGTACACACCCTCGTTTTGTGATTGGTGGTTTCTTCTTTTAAATTTGTGACAATATTCATTGTTTGTATGCCATGACTAAGGGCACGAGGTGCCCGAAACGCGTCGGCGTTTTTCTACCTTCCACATGATGTTTTAACTTTGATGGAATAAAGATATCGTTTTATGGAAGTGCTGCGATTCAATTCCTTATTGTTTCCATATCGCACGGACATTGCCATCCCATGCAAACATCGCTTGTGCACTCAAGTGTGCTGGATCCACACGCTGGAAAAATACACCCGCCAGTGCCTGGATTCTCATGGAGGGAGCATTATCAGGGTGAGCCGCACGTCCACATTTTACTTATTTTTACAATGTATACAGTCACACAACTCTGCAGCGATCTGTGTTACCGTTCAGGGAAAAACGGACTCCTCTAATAGTAGAACTAAACAATAGTGATAAAACAGCGCGCCCCCTCCCATCCCCCGCAACAGTCCCCCATTATTTACACGCATGTAGTGTGGTCCTGCGTCACACTGGAGGAAGCGCCCCACTCGCAGGAAATAAAGACACAATTATATCCTGTAATGTCAGAAGATTATAAACCAACAAGGACGCACACCAGGGCTTCAGATCTATGGGGGGACACATCTGCTGCACAACATACGGAACGGGGAGCAGCGCGGCCCCATGGGATGTGTAGAAACGCATGTGAACACGTAAACACCGATCGCATGCGCTACGATGGAAATGCAAATTCATTGCGGCTCAGCCCCGCCCACTTACATTGCGTTTCTAGACAGTTCTAAGCAGAATCCATCTGAATACAGTTCTAACGGGAGAGAACATTATCAGGACTTAGATCTCTCGCTGAGCTCCTCCCCCTCCAACGTGTAATCACCTGAGGAAGGGGCGGAGCCTCCCCTGGAAAATCAATTGTCTTCTCTAATAAAAGAAACTGCAAACATCGTCTTATTAACCTGAACTATAGATTTGTGGGGACAAAAAAAAATAAATAAATGTATGAACCAGGGGTCATTTTAAGCCACACCCCTTTGTGCTAGCCACACCCCCTTGTTCATCCAGGTGCAAAATTGAATTAAAAAAAGAAAGAAAAGATTTAAAAAAAATTACCTATAAAAATAGTTTTGTAAGACTTGAAATATACACTACAAAGGTAATTGTGCTCCCCCATATAATGCACAGTATGGAGACCTAAAGATGATATGACACGCAGTACATGGACCTATAGATCACTGTGGAGATTGTGAGGCCCCTATAGAACACAAAGTACAGAGATACTAAAATAATAGATTATATAGAGGAGTGAGAAGCTCCTCCACCACACACCCCTGTATACACCCACACACCCATATACCCCCGTATACACCCGTACACATATCACACTTATACATCACAATCTGTACATAGTGGTTGGAATTATAACTTATATAGGAGATCTATGGTGTTAGGTTCGTCCTCTAAGGGGAGTACATTGGGGAGGAGCCAAATTCAGGATGATATCGAGCCGGAGGGTAATTATACCGGAGCACGGGGCTGTTCTAAGGATAAAAACTCAAACTTTATTATTAAGTATTCAACCAGACCACCCCCCAGTAGCCTCTTTGATCCTCCTACCAGAAATCTTCGGTGCGCATCTCCTCGTAGGTGCCCGACCTGATCCGCAAGGCCTGCAGTCAGCGCATGCGCAGGTCAGCGGGCTTTGGAGCAGTGACCGTGCAGACACGGGCCTTCTGTTCAGCGCATGCTTCGCAGACAAGGGCGCGCAGCTACGAGGAGGGCCTACTCCACGCCCCAGTAGCCTCAGCTCCGCCTACTCCACGCCCCAGTAGCCTCAGCTCCGCCTACTCCACGCCCCAGTAGCCTCAGCTCGCGCTCCTCCTCCACGCCCACAGTAGCCTCAGCTGCCTACTCCACGCCCCCCAGTAGACTCACGCTCGCCTCTTCTCCGCGCCAGCTGCCAGCCAGCTACGTCCACGCCCAGTAGCCTCAGCTCCGCACACTCCAGTCCCAGTCGCCTCGCTCGCCTATCACGCCCCCAGCTCCGCCTACTCCACGCCCCAGTAGCCTCGTTAGAAAATTTACATATTAGGGAATTAAAAGTTATAGAAAGATTGTGGGGACGTGAGGATTAGCCAGTAAAAGGCCTATCCTCACGTCCTATAGAGGCACCTACCTCCCCCCTCCCCCATCTATCTTTATAGGCAGATCGGTGGTGGTAGGTTTCTTTTAATTAAGATAATTGGGAAAACTGGACAAAAACTGACGGACTAAAAACGGGTTCAAAACACCACATGTGACCCCTCCCTTACAGCCATTGGACAGCGTCATGGAAACATTGTATCATTTCATAGCAATCGGCCAGTTTCTTCTTCGCTCTATTTAATAATCGGCTCATTGGTTTTTCCATACGGTCCAGGTGCAGCTCGTTCCATCATTAAGAATATTAATAACTGATCAAAGTCCATTCTGGTCTCGTACAGATCAGTATTCATGTTATTTATTCAGCACAATCCAGGGGGATATAGGATCCAGGAGTCTAGGAGTATGGGGACCCTACAGAGTCTGCACCTATATATTATATAGAATAGTGTGAAGGCCCCATGTTACTATACATATATAGATGATGCTCCTATACATGAAAGAGCCAGAGCTCCGGACTCCCATACATCACACACAGGATATAGATGAGGGACCTAAACAATAACCTATATAGTCTGCACCTATAGATCACATAGAATACTGTATATTACACATCATATATTAATGATGCCCCTATACATGACAAGAGCTGGAGCTCCCACACAGGATATAGATCAGGCACCTATACATAGGATTATGGTAACACTATGGAGTCTGCACCTATAGATCACACAGAATAGTGAGAGGACCCTATATCACACACCATATATTACATGATAGAGCCAGGATATAGACCAGGCACCTATGGATAATATATAGGAGTATGGGGACCCTACAGATTCCATAGAACATAGAGGATGCTCCTATAGGCGGCTGCCATACATCACTCTCTCCCAGGCAGTGACAGCACCTATAGAATCCGGGGCGCCTATAGATGTGGGGGTCAGTGCCGGCGCCCCGCACACAGGACAAAGCGGCGCCGCGCAGCGCTCCCGGCAGCCTCCTACCTGCGCCAGGCTCTCCGACAGCAGCGGCCGCTCCATGCTCCGCGGCTCCCGGTCACCGACTACAGCCCGAAACCTGGGCGAGAACCGGAGGAGGGGCGAATCGTACCGGGGGCGGAGCCACGAGGAGGCGGAGCAAACACGGGGAGGAGAAAACGGACAGAATATGATTGGCTTTAGGAGAAAGGCGGGGCTAGATTGAGGCGGGAGAATAGATGAATTCACGGGATTGGGTGAACATGGAAGGCGGAGTCAGAGGGTGTGGACAAATCGGAGAAGCGTGAGGTCCCTAGCGATTGGCTGTGGCTAAGAGGCGGAGTCACAATGTTTCCACAGGAAAAGGCGGGCAGTGTGAAAAACGGGGGGAAGGGCAGGACGCGTGGGATTGGACGGAAACAAGGGCGGAGTCTATAATCACAATAAACAGTGGGAGGAGCCGAGGAAATGACTAGAAATCCCCGTACGCTTTGTCATGCGATCCTCATCACGTGACCCATCACAAACAAGAGAAATGTATAATATATAATACTACAGAGGTGTAATACTATATAACACAGGAATAATACTGCAGAGGTGTAATAATATATAATACTGCAGATGTGTATAATAATATATAATACTACAGATGGTAACAAAAGAATATACTGTTACCAAGAAGGTCCTCTGGATTTTCAAGCTAGGCAGCCTCGTCCCTGCGGCTTTTTGACTTCATGATTAGGACCTTCTAATTATTTTTATTATAGCCATAATCTGGTTCTTACATTTCAGGTGTTAGTCAACTTTTTGATCTTTTTCTTATTGACATCATTGCCAAGTTCTAACAATATAGGGAGAATTTTTATGCACTTTGTTGTTGTTTTGTGTTTCCGATTTGTGCCAGTTTAACTACATTTATGCACCATGACACATATCAAGTTCTCACATATGTTTATAACTTAAATGTTATTACTTAACATCCCTTGCAATATATATACATGTACGTTTACACGCTTTGGGAGTTGCTAGAGAGCCCGGGCCCCCTTATTTATTGATCGGTACACCCTCTCGTGAGGTACATTGATACCCACCGCCCATTTTGATGCCGTACATTTATATTCAATGATCTGTTCATCGTGTCTGTACACGCCCACACTTTGTTGTGACGTCGTGTACACAGAGCCACTGACCCGTTACACCACCTCGCTTTTGTTGACTGGTGGTATGTTCTTCTTTTAAATTGTGGTGACAATACATTCATTGTTGGATGAATCCCATGATAAGGGCACGAGGGTGCCCGAAACGCGTCGGCGTTTTCTACCTTCCACATGAGTGTTTAACGATGGAATAAGATATCGTTTTATGGATAAAGGTGCTGACGATTTCATCTATTGTTTCCCCACCTAACACGGCTTTGTCCATCCATGCAGCACCTATTGTCGTTCGTTTGCACTCAACGTGTGATGGATCCACACGCTGAAAAAATACACCTCCGTCAGTGCTCCGGATTCTCATTGGTTTAGGACATCCAACGGGTGAGCTCCGCAAGTCCACAATTTTTTCTTTTTGCTTCGTGCTAGGGATTTAGTGCGGGCTCCCCTGCTAATACAATTTGTATGGGCCCGGGACGGCCACGATTAGTAGGGGGAATAATATACTAATAGTTTGGTATGTTACTTTGACTTGCCACGCATCATTGACTACAAAGTGTTCCACGTATGGAACCCAGGTGATAATCACTGATGTTACATATCACTGACACAATATTGGGACTGACGAAAACCGCAAGTTTTGGCGGAGTCTTCAGGTCAATGCAGTACTCTTACTTACAAGATCTGGAGTTGAAAAACATAATTGCATCATGTTAGCAAGGCCCTTACGATAGCCTACTAGACATAACTTGACAGAGCTTGGTGGACCATATTTTATATAATTCTTTTAGCTTACCAAACGCATGATCAGCCAATTCTGATCGTCTCACGCTAATATAAGGACCCCACCATAGCTCTACCATACGATACTTGCCTCAAATGGGACAAACATCGACTATCAGAATGTTCCTTTCAATGTAGATGGAACTTATTTCACCAACGGAGAAGCTTTCCTAGACTGGAAATCTCTCAAGTGGGGAAATTTGCTACTATGGAACAGTCCTTAGGATCTCTCAGAAGCCGCTAACCATTACACAAAACTTGGACTTGGTTCACACAATGGCTCAGTAACACCGAGAATTCGATAGTTAAACGTCAAAAAGAAAAAATTTCTTCGTGATTCAGTGAGTATTCAACTGCCGATTTAGTTATACGAGACGCTGCAACACAGACACCTGCGACCTCGTCCCTATCCGTCAATATAAAAGAAAGATAAGCAAGAAAAATACGAGTAGGAAAAGAACAGAGAACCCCATGAAGTTTCATTCAGCTCTTCATAATTGACTTCCGACACATCCATGGTATTCGGAAACGTTATTTGGGCCTATTATACCCCATGGCTAAGCAGCAATAAAAATGTTAATAAATGTCAAAAAACGGGGTCGTAGATCCGGAAAAAACAAGGCGAGACCGCTTCATGAATATAAATTATCCAAAACTCGAAGCAAAAAGAGGGGTTGGGGAAAAGGAAGAGGAAGGCCGGGGAGGTAGGGGTCAGAATTAGTCCCCTCTCCAGCCTGATCCATTCACCGATAGTAGTTTGTTCGTAATGTTATCCCGCGTGTGTTTTCTGAGGATCAGATTAAAGGTTCTGGAGAAGGGTTTAAACTTTGTGGTGGCCTCAAATAATTTTTGATTTATTTCCTTTTGTTGGATTTAACCTTTTGTGAGACCCTAACTGTCAAACGACATTTTTTTGATTGTACCATAATATAGATGAACAAGACTGATACGAGTGGTGCATTATCCAATGACTACAGCGATCTAGTTTTTCAGATCAATGTACATTATTAATCTTTGGAACAGTAGGCCCCCAGACTAGAATTGTGAGAGAAATATCCACATACACCATCCCATCCCGCCAATCTAGCAAGGATTTTTACCACCAATCAATTCCGGGGAACCTCCCATGGACCCATTTCAATCCGGGTGAACGGGACTTACTTCACTACAGATACCGTTTCTCAAAGTAAAGGTCACAACCTTGCCCCGACAAATTACAAATCTTTTAACGTGAATTCATCTAACACAATGTCAATCATCTCATCCGCATGGCAGAACAAAGGGGTACGGTTGTTTGCCCCTCGATAAATACCTTTACAAATCTTGTTGTGTTGGACATCCTTAATATGTACAAACCTACAGAAAACTTAAGATGATTCCCCACCAATTTTTTTCCCAACACTCCAAATAGTGTACAAGAAGTGGTAACTAGGAATTATCCAGAAAAACATTTCAACCACCTATGTCCCACCAATCCTATTAATTCCCCTATTTCATGGGTTACCCCAATACATAAAAATTCATTTCCCCTCCCTGTAGACCCATTTTTCGGGTATAGGCTCGTTAATGAAAACTTTGTGAATGGTAAGACAACCCTATTGCAACCCTGGGGTTATTGCCCTTACCAGGATATTAAGAGACAGTAAAGATGTCTCAGGGTCTTTGAACACATTGTGTGGATAACAATTTATTTGGGTAAACTTGCGATGTCCTCGCTTATAAGTTCCATTCAGCATGAATTTGGCATCACCGCATTGGCACCTCATGTGGTATAAGATCTAGCCTTATTCCTTGAGGTGTGTCGAATTTATGTTGATGGTCACGAAATTTTTACTCTCCACAATTACTTTCTTTTGATGGAGAATTCTTCTCCAGACGAGGGGGGGGTCCGCCATGGGGGCGCGTTTCGCCCTCTTGGCTAACCTCTTCATGTCCTGGTGGGAGGAAGAGTTCATCTATTCAGATACTAATAATTTTCAGGGAGAAGCAAAGTCTGGTACGGGCGGTACAAACATCGCGACATACGTTATTGTACTGGTCGGTGGTGTGTCCGCCGTGTCGCAGACTTTGTCGCCTACATCAATGACAAACAAAAAAAAAAAAAAAAAAATGAATTTATAATTTCAATACAATGTGTAAACAAACCATAACAAGCCTTTCTGGTCTTGCCACTAGAATGCAACCCAGTATTGGGTACGGTTTCGTCTACACTTTCAGGAAAACCTTCAGCAGGGAGGACACCATCCTTAATGCATACAGTAAGCAACACGCCCTGCCCATCATCAAAGCCATTCCGGGTAGGGAGTTCACCAGATTAAGAAGAGCCTTTTTCATACGACAAAGATTTTTTATGTCATGCTGACTCATTGAGTTGGCCAGACTGGCAGTCCCGCATGACCCAGGTTTGGATATTAGAAGGGGGTTTTGAAATAGGAAACGTAAAATCGGCCACACAACCATGCTATCCCCACGAAAAAGAAAGGTGATTAGGAATAAATCTAAAACTTTGATATGCCACGTACAGTTACTTGTTTCTCTACACATATTGAGCTCCCATTTCGATCACATAGTCAGTATTCTTAAAAGACTTCCCGATCTTATACCAGGGTTGACAAACTGCTTCATTGCCATGCTAAGAATGGATTGTAATTTCATATCCAAGAGCAGGACAGACCCTTAAGGTTCTTACTCTCTCCTGTTTATTCACTAGTGATTCCCAGATACCAGAACGTTGTTTGAAACAACTAAGAGTTCTTTGTTGCGGTACTTCCGTTGTAACGTTTGGCATTATTCCAACGTTCTAATTATTTTTATTCTGTCGATGGTAAATGGCAAATTTCCCATTAAGTTCATTCATCAATGTGACCCGCGTTATGTTGTATATATCATTGATGTAATGCTTGCAAGGTCTCCTATGTGGGTTTTCGAACCACCCGCAAATTAAAACCAGGGTGGCGGAGCCACCTGAGAGCAGCAAGAAAGAGTTGTTCTTGTAATATGTCGTGCCTATCGTTTTATGGAAGTGCTGCGATTCAATTCCTTATTGTTTCCATACCACGGCTGCGATCCCTGCAGACATCGCTGTTGCACTCCAAGTGTGCTGGATCCACACGCTGAAAATACACCCCGCAGTGCCTGGATTCTCATTGGAGGACATTCCTAAGGGTGAGCCGCACGTTCACATTTTTTATACTCTTTTTGCTTTTGTGCTAAGGGATTTAGTGCGGGCTCCCCTGCCTAATACAACTTTGTATGGTCCGAGAGGCACGAAGTAGGGGGAATTATACTAAGTTTGTGTATGTTACTTTGACTGCAATCAATTGACTACAAATACTAAGTTTGTGTATGTTACTTTGACTGCAATCAATTGACTACAAGGTCCAGCATGGAACCAGGTGATAATCATGATGTACGAGATGGGACGTAATTTACCACATGACGTGTCAGTGTTGTACACGCCCCCTTTTTGTTGACGTGTTACACCACGTGACCCGTACACCCTCGTGTTGTGATTGGTGGTTTCTTCTTTTAAATTTGTGACATTATTCATTGTTGTTATGCCATGACAAGGGCACGAGGTGCCCGAAACGCGTCGGCGTTTTCTACCTTCCACATGATGTTTAACTTTGATGGAATTAAGATATCGTTTTATGAAAGTGCTGCGATTCAATCCTTATGTGTTCCATACCACGGCTGCCCTCCCTGCAGACATCGCTGTTGCACTCCAAGTGTGCTGGATCCCAACGCTGAAAAACACCCTCGCAGTGCTGGATTTCCATTGGAGGACAATTCCCTAGGGTGAGCCGCACGTCCACATTTTTATTCTTTTTGCTTTCGTGCTAAGGGATTTAGTGCGGGCTCCCCTGCCTAATACAACTTTGTATGGTCCGAGAGGCACGAAGTAGGGGGAATTATACTAAGTTTGTGTATGTTACTTTGACTGCAATCAATTGACTACAAAGTCCAGCATGGAACCAGGTGATAATCATGATGTACATATCACTGACACAATATTGGACGAACGAAACCGCAAGTTGGCGGAAGTGTTCAGTGTCAATGCAGATACTCTTACTAAAGATCTGGAGTTGAAAAACAAATTCCATATGCTAGAAGGACTACTACTACAAGAACTGAAGACGTGGTGGGACCATAATTCATTAAATTCTTATCTTACCAAACGCATGATACCAAGAGGTCTCCGGCTAAATAAAAGACCCACCATAGTCTACAATGATGACTTCCTGTCTAAATGGGACAACATACTATCAGAATGTTCCTTTTCATTAATGGAACTTATCATCCAGGAAGAAGCTTCTAGACTGGAAACTCTCAAGTTGGAAATTGCTACTATGGAACAGTCCATGGAATCTCTCAGAAGCGCTACCAATTACCAACAAAAATTGGACTTGGTTCACACATTGGTCAGTAAAACCGAGAATTCGATAGTAGAAGTCAAAAAGAAAAAATTTCTTCGTGATTCAGAGGACTATTCAACTGGATTTATTTATACGAGACGTCAAACAGAACCTGCGACTCCTCGGTCTATCCTCAAAAAGAAAGATAACAAGAAAAAATACAGAGGAAAGAAAAGAGACCCCATGAAGGTGTCATTCAGCTCTTCAGAATTTGACTCAGACACATCCATGGGGGATTCGGAACGTTCATTTGGGACTATTATACCCCATGCTAGCAGCAATAAAAATGTTAATAAAATGTCAAAAAACGGGGTCGTAGAGCCGGGAAAAAACACAGGCGATACCGCTTCAGTGAATATAAATTATCCAACTCGAAGCAAAAAGAGGGGTCAGAATTAGGTCCCCTCTCCAGCATGATCCATTCACCTGATAGTAGTTTTCTTAATTTATCCGCCTGTGTGTTTTCTGAGGATCAGATTAAGGTTCTGGAGAAGGGTTTAAACTTTGTGCCTTCAAATAATTTTGATTTATTTAACACTTTGTTGGATGTTAACCGTTTTGTGAGAACCCTAACTGTCAAACGACATTTTTTTGATTGTGACAATAATATAGATGAACAGACTGATACGAGTGTGCATATATCCAATGACTACAGCGATCTAGTTTTTCAGGATCAATGTACATTATTAAATTTGAACAGTATGACCACCAGACTAGAGTGTGAGAGAAATATACACACCATTCCATCCATGTATTACCAAATTAGATTGTGAAAGAAACATACATACCAGTTCGTCACGTAATCCAATAAAGATTTTACCCGATATCCCGTGAGTAATTACCCCCATGACCAATTTCAATCCATGGTTAGAACTTGACTTATGTCAAATTGGAAAGATACCATACCCAAAGCAGAGCCAACAAACCGTGCCCTAATCCAAAATGCCTTATCGGGAATATTAAAATCCAATAAACAAATGTTCATACTTCGATGCAGACAAAGGGGGTGGTCAAGGTTGTTGCCTTTGATAAAGACCTTAAAATTTGTGTGTTGGACATCCTACATGATGTACAAACCTACAGAAAACTAAGAGCTGATCCCACACCAAATTTTTCCCAACAACTAAAATATTGTACAGAAGATTGAATAGGAATATTCAGAGAAAAACATTTTAACCACCTATGTCACCAATCCCATTTTCCTCATATTTCATGGGTACCAAAAATCACAAATTCAGTTCTCCTCCCTGTAGAACCATATTTCGGGGTTATAGGTCGTAATGAAAAACTTTGTGAATGGTGGACACCATTGCTTAAACTCCTGTTATGCCTTCGGGATTTGAGAGATTAGCAAAGAGGTACTTAGGGTTTATAGAAGTGTTGTTGGACAACCTATTTGGGTATCTTTGATTGTGCTACTGCTTTTATAGCTGCCATCCGACATGATTTGGGGTACTGCATGTAGTCACATATGTATAAATCAGCTCTTACTCTGTGAGTTGTGTGAATTCATTGTAGATGGCACGAAATTATACTCTCCCACAATTATCTTTTCTTTTGTGGAGAGTTTATCTCCAGACGAGGGTGGGTCGCCAATGGGGGGCGTTTTTCGCCTCCTGGCGAACCTCTTATGTCCGGTGGGAGGAGGAGATTTATCTATTCAGGACTAATAACAGTGTAGGGAAGCATAGTTTGTACGGCGGTACATCGACGACATACTTATTGTATGGGAGGGTGGTTGTGCCGCCGTGCCAGACTTTGTCTCCTACATCAATACAAACTAATAATGAATTAAATTTTACACACAAATGGTGAACAACCAGAACAAGCTTTCTGGATCTTGACATAGAAGCATACCGCATATTGGGTACTTTCGTCACACTCTTCAGGAACCTAGCAGGCACACCATCTTACAGCAACAGACGTCACCTGCCACAATCAAAGCTATTCGTAGGAGGTTACGAGATTAAGAAGAGCCTGTTCAGATGACAAAGATTTTTTAACAGCTGATTATTGAGTGGCCAGAATTGCAGCCCGCAATACCCTGGTGGATGATAAGAGGGGTTTGAAATAGGGAAGTAAAATCGCCCATGCTATCCCCACAAGAAAGATAGGTGAAAGGAATAACAACAAAATTCCAACATCACAGTTACTTTTTTCTACCCAATTAGTCCAATTTCGATCAAATAGTCAGTATCTCAAAAGATCTCCCATCCATATCAGAGATACACTCAGTGCCATCCTAAGAATGGATTGAATTTCATATCAGAGAGGACAGACCTTGGGTCATCTCTCTTCCCAGTTTATTCACTAGTGATCCCCAGATACAGAACGTGGTTGGCACCCAAGGATTCTTTGTTGTGGTACATCCCGTTGTAATGTTGACTTATTATTCCAAACGGTCTAATTATTTTTTCGTGATGGTACGGCAAATTCCCATTAGTCATTCATTTAATTGTGACACAGTTATGTTGATATATCATTATGAATGTTCTTGCAGAGTCTCTTATGTGGGTTCGGTACACCCGTAAATTAAAAACAGTGCGGAACACCTGGAGAGCAAGCAAAGAAATTTGTCTTGAATATGTCAGGTGCCTCCAGACACTTTGCGAGTGTACATCTGCGAAACATTTTGCTTTTGTAGGCATTGATAAAAATCTTTGTCCCAAAAGAGGTGGTAACAAAAAAATATACTGTACAAAGAGAAGTCATCTGGATTTCAGCTAGGGCACTCGTTGTGCCTGCCGGCTGAACTTTCAGAACGGGGGGACTTTTATTTATTAATGGTATATATCCTGGATCTTATCTGGAGCAATTTCAGTTTCTGTTAGGATTCAATGTTATATTTTTCCTCATGATCTTGCCAATTTACAATATGAGGAGATGATTTAATACTGGATTCCGTTTTTCCTGTGGTGTAAGTTTCATACTTGTCAGTCATGACCAAACTAAACTTCTATCACTATTCTGATACATTTAAACATGTATTCGTAATCTCATACTATATATTTAACTATAAGTACGTTACGATTTGGTATGTGCAAGATTGATTGTATCCGTCAACCTCTCGTTATGCGTCATTTTGATTATACACGCCCATTGCATGATCGTAATTTATAACATGATCTGGCATAGTGTTGACACGCACCCCCTCTTTTGTGAAGTGTCACCACGTGACCCGTACAACACCCTCGTTTTGTGTGATTGTGAGTTCTTCTTTAAATTTTGAATAGATATTCATTTGTTGTATGCCATGACTAAGGGCAGACCGGCCCGAACAACGCGTCGGCAGTTTTCCTACTTCGCACATGGATGTTTTAACTCTTGTGGAATAAAAGATATCGTTTTTATGGGAAGTGCCGCGGATCCAATTTCTTTATATCCATGATTACAGCCTATATCCAGCCACAGTCATACGCAGCGGCGAATAAATGACATCATCTCAGTAATGGCGCAGTTCCTGAAAACCACAGAAATATTAGTAAACTTTTAAAAACATACAAATATGGGTTTTAAATGTTTCATCGAGTGGTGCATTATTATTGGCTATTAAATGAAGCAAGTACAAAACTCTTTATAAGATATCTTTTTTAATTCTTATACAGTTTACGCTGAGCTCACATGTAGCATGGAAGTTTGGGTAATGCATCTTGTACATCGTTTTATCACAACTACTACGCCGGATTTGCGGGCCTTCCCCAGCCAGCTACGCGTGGGGTCATGGGGCTCTCTGACCCTACTTCCAACTTACTTTCTTGCAGTCTTTGAAGTCATTGCACGGTCTTACTTTGATAAAAGCCAAACATGGATTCAGTGGGTCTATGGAGCAGTAATTAAAGTAGCTTTCAAGGCAGGAGGTCATATGCCCCAAGGAAGTCACTTTGACCGCCGATACATGTGTGTGGCCTGCCGTTTGTCTAGTAATTGGTCTGTACAAGTATGTTATATAGGATTCTATCTTGTCATATTTGACTGCCAGTACCATTTGTTCTACCACTGTATGGACTTATTAAAGCTTTATGAGCCTCTGTATTCAAGCTATAGGTATGGACAGGCTAGATGAAATTTTATACCCTAATGCATTCTAGTTTGGCTTTACACTGGCATTTTCTGTATACTCTTGCGGAAGGTGGTGGTGTGGCAAAGTGAATCTCTACCATGGTTCACCTTGCCTTTGAGGAATTGATACTGTATAATGCATTATAAGTGTTTGTGAAATGTATTGTGTATGTAATCCCCTGTTTATAATAAAGATTGTCATATTTTCATTTTTTAACTGCAGATTTGCCTCTATATATTGATACATATGGGCCCAAAGACATTTATGTTTGTTAAACAAAACTCATTGTGGGTAGCATTTATCCATATATAGCTTTTTGCAGCTCTAAGGGGCTGCGTCAAACATTTCAGCCAAAAACTGGTCAGAGAAAAACTATATGTGGCAGAAAAGGTCAGCATTCAGAGAAAGAAACACCCAAGGGTGTAACAGAAAACAAAAAATTGTGAGTGCCCGCAAAGTACGCAATTACATAAAGTGTGCAGCAAATGGGAAACAAAAGACCCCCTTAAAGGGGTTGGCCACTCTGTACAATAAAATTTATCTACATATATACCATTTTGCATATATCAGTTAAATGAATGGTCTAATGAAGGTGTATGGACCACTAAAGTCAGAACCGACCCCAGAATTCCCCATAATGGGTGGGCTATGATATGTCAAGTGGTGCTACTTAGCAAACCAAAGCCATCTGTGATTATAGAACATTATAACTTTGGTGAGTGCTGTGTATACGAGGAGTAGGAGTGTATAACACTTTTGGCGATTCCCAAGGGCCCCTGCAGCAGCTTGGGAGGCACTAAAACTGCCTGAGACGAAGGCCGGATGCTTGTCCTAATTAGTGGCCATGCCCGGTTAGGACGAGACTTTCTCATCATGCGGATAGGGCTATAGTGAGATATCAACCTGATCATGTAGCAAGAGACCCGCTGTTATTACGATATGCTGGTCCTGCAGTGTCTGCCTGCAAAGAGATCTCTCTCTGTAAGGACAATATGAACCTTAGTCAGTCTCTCAGCACCCTGCAATGCAATGCTGGGGTGCATGCAGCTCAGAGGGTTGAACAACACCTCCGTGGCATGCCAGTACAGGAGCTATATAGCCAGTCCAGGGCAAAGAAATCAGTCCAAATATGAGTACTGCATGTATGGTATAAGGGACTTAGAGATCCTAGTTTACGGCGTTAGTGGGATAGTAATAAAAAGTCGAAAATAAGTTTGAAAAATTAAAAAAAACTCTGAATTTGAAAAAAACTCCCTTTTTCTAGACTGAATATGTAGTGTGTTAAATGGCAATTTACATTTAAATAAAACATAAAATGTGCATACGCAGCTGTTAGGGCTCTGCAGCTATTATGTATTATACTTGCAATTGTAACGATTATAAAGATTAAAACAAAAAAAACATTTTAAATTTGTTTTCTTAGGGTACATTGTACCTAAAAGGCTCTGAAAAAATCGTAAAAATAAAGTAAAAAAAAAAGTTACAAAAATGTGCATAATGAAAAAAAAATTCATCCTCCTTTCCTTGAAGTCATATAAATATACATAAAAAATAAAACAGAAACACATTTATGTTGCGCTGTCCTAAAATTCCCGAATCTATCAAAAGTAATATAGATTTTCACTGAATTTAACCTTAAAATAAAACAGTGCCCAAAGTCAACAACTGCACTTTTTGCCAATTTTGCAAAAAATATAAAAAATTCACAACCAGGTATAAAAGGTCATTACAGTCCTTAAAAAGGTGGTATTGAACCATCATCAAAAGTCACAAAAAAAAAAATAACATACCCACCACAGCTCCAACAAGAAGTATGGAAAAGTAATTAGCGCAGACAGACGATAGCCAAAAATTAAAAAATGTTTAACAGGAGGTTTTAATTTTGTAAATGTTATGAAAAATTATTAAAACCTATACAAGTTTTGGCAATACCCCGTAGCATCGTTCTCTGAACAAAACTAAAGAGATTGTCATTGGGGCACACATTGAAAGTTCTAAATCCAATTTTGAGCCAAGCAAAATTTTAACCAAACATTTTAGAGCATTCTTAAAGGTATTAAAGTTAAAAAGTTTTGGAGCGTTTTCTTTTTTTACAGGGTTCACTCTGCGGGTCCCGTAAATCTTCTGTTGATTATATTTGGTATGGCAGCAGCAGCGATACCAGATTATGTGGGGGTTTTTGTGTATTCATTCAAGTTTACTGGAATAAAAATATTGGGGAGACAATGTAAGCATCACTCTCTTTTGAGATATACAACTTTTTATTTTCAACGGACACGATTCGTGTTAAGGGCTAATGTTTGGCGAGAAGAGTTGTTATTTTTAGTGGTTATTTATAGTGGGTAACATTTTCTTAAATTACTCGTTAGCAAATTTCTAAGGGTTATTAAATTAAAAATGATCTATTTTTGGAACTTTTTTTGGTGGGTGGGGGTGAGGTTCCGGCATTTATCCGTTGTCTCAGGAATGATATTTTTATACCACGATTGTTGCAGGCGCACAATATCAAAAATGTGGGTTTTTTTGCGAAACTGTATATTTCTAATGTGCTCTCAGACAACAATGGTTTTGCACCAGTGGAAATTGGAGTTAAACTTTTTTTGCTGTAATGGGACCAAGAAAATTATCATAGCCTTCTTACAGATACTTACACCTGATGATGCCGGCCTGGGAGCCATGTAAAGTATTCAGAAAGCTTTACCAGCGGTCCAGGGGGGGTTTGTCTATAAAAAACCCCTAGGTCATCGTAAGTCGATTGGGTTTTTTTGTTTTTTTCCTAAGTAGGGGACCCCGCCTTGTATTTGTGTTTTCATCACTTTAGGTGTGTTGTATGGGAAAGTGACAAATTTGTATTTATTTTATTATATAACCTACTTATGATTTTATTTATTAGTATTTCATGTTTTAAACTTTATTGTTATGAATTTATTTTACTTTACAAACTGAAACCGAAACCCAGCGATGCTCTAATCTCACGCTCTGGTTCAAGTCCAATACATGTCCTACAATACTAATGTCATTGTAGAGCAGTGTAAACGTCTGGCATGTCGACGTTAGGGACATCGGGCAGGTCCGGGGCACTCCGTAGACCTCGGGGGTGTTCCCAACA
>WNYA01002932.1:0-31683 GCA_019512145.1 Engystomops pustulosus | reverse complement strand
GCTCTGCTACATCCATACACTCACACACAGCTCTGCTACACCCATACACTCACACACAGCTCTGCTACACCCATACACTCACACACAGCTCTGCTATACCCATACCCTCGCACGCAGCTCTGCTACATCCATACCCTCGCACGCAGCTCCGCTGCATTCATGCACCCTTTGGGGGAGCTGTGCTGGGGACCCCCAATACTGTGGATCTTGCTCGGCACTTATCTCCTCTGTCTCTTTCAGCACCAGCCGGACATGGCCATCGGGGTTCACCTTATGGACAGATACACATTCTACGTCCTGGAATTTTTGGAAGAAATCCACCCCGCCAGCCAGAACAACATGAATGATCTGGTAAGATGTCACCGGTGGTAGATGTCCCAGACTTACCTGCCCGTCCTTATGTCCAGCGGATGATCTCCAGGAACGGGCAGACGCTCAGAAAATAGCCTCATAATGTATGCAGGCCCCTCCTTGTTGTCTGGTCCTAGTTACAGACGGATCCCTCTGCCCCCTGTGACCTCTGGTGACCTCTCTGGATGTTACTATAATGATCAGCTGTGAGGCGTCTGTAATGAAGATTTATGGATAATCCTTGTTCCCATGACAGAAAGAAATTTTAAACTCCGGGGCAAAAACATTTTTTGTCTGGATCTACAATTATAAAATATACAGTTTCGAGTTACATACAAATTCAAATTAAGAACAAACCTCCGGAACCTATCTTTTACGTAACCCGAGGACTGCCTGTTCCCTCCAATGCTGTCAACAGCTCCTTTTTTGTGTAGTGGCCGAGCTCAGTAACTGCAGATCATCTTTCTAGTGAATGGGAGCTGAGCTGCGGACATACAGCTCTTTACAACCACATAAGCCCTTAAAGGGGTTGTCAGGAGGCTGTAAAACATGGCTGCGTTTATTCTAAATAAACAGCGCCACCCCTGAGCATGGTTTGTGCCGGTATTGCACCTCAGTTGTGTGGAGATGAATGGAGCTTGGTTGCAGTACCACACTCTACCTGTGGTCAGGGGAGGCGCTGTTTTTAGAAGCGGATGCTGTTCAATCGCCAGAAAACACCTTACTAGAAATGATAGAAGGTCCAGTTAAAGGGGATGTCCATCTCTGTTTGCTTTAAACCCTCCATATCACGTTAGGTATTTGTGCCCCATTAGTATCGGCTTCTCTTGCGGAAGGAGTTAAGTGCTTGTGGCGCGCTGTGGACGCCGCCGCCTCTACGCTCTTGGCTCATGCAGATTTCGCAGCCCACACAAACAGGTTTCATGTTATCTCGCGGATCTATAACGAACTCCCAAAGTGCGAATTGTGTGAGGAGGTGTAAACACGGGCGCGTTCTCCCCTCGCCATCCCTGACCTAATTCTACATCATAACTGTGTATTATCCGCCGGAGCTTCGCTTTTATTGTCGCTTAATGGTCTTAAAAGCAAATAGAAAATTCTCGTAAAACCCTGGGCAGCGCAGTATATGGATCATAACCATTGTATTAGTGAGTGAAGCTGCGGAGCGGGAGATCCGCATCCCGAATCTTACCCTAATGGAGCAGTAATGGGCACTCGTGGCGCTCGGTGCATTAAAGGGGTTGTCCAGAGATTGTAAAACCTGGCGGCTGCTTTCTTCCATAGCACAGCGCCCCCCCTAACTGTGGTTACTGCCAGTATTACATCTCAGCTGTATAGGGAGGAGTGGAGTGTAATACCGCACACTACCCTTGGACAGGGGGGCTGCTGTTTTTGTGTTTTTAAACCTCAGAAAACCCTTTTAAGGGGCTCCATGTTCTTGCATTGTGTCTATTGCACCTTGTAATGGGCTGTAAATCCTAATCTTGATTTTGTTCATGGTAGGTCACATGCGACGGGGAAACTGCATGTTGCCTCAGCTGCACATAACCATGGTGCCAGCTACTATAGTATAGGACTCAAGATAGGGGCATCCAAAGTGACTCTCGCGCTCCAAAAAGTGACTCGTCTCGGGTAAAAATGTACTTTTCTCAGCTCATATGCATTATAGGTAAAGGCACATGGTGACAAGGGGTTCAGACCTGGTTGTGACCACTTTATGAAGGGGTTTTCCAGTGATTTTATCAGGTTATTATCTTCTATTCATGGAATAAGGAATGACTTATGATGGGGGTGGGGGGTCTTACATTGAAAATGCAGAACAAAGGCAATAAGAGGCTTATCGGGTGCGCTGGCAATCCACTGGTTAAACCAAGGAATGATACAGAAGGGTTACATCAATTCCGCTAGTCCGTTATATATTTATTTATTATTCTTTATTTACTCTTATTTTATTGATTCCCTATTATTTATTGACCCTGTTATGCATTTTATTATGCTCCCCTACTGTCACAATTATTGTGTAGATTTTAGATTTATATTGATTTTTAGTTTTAGTTGGTCTGACTAAGGGTACCATACCCGAAACGCGTTACCTTTGGAGGTTTTATCTGAGAAATAAATATCAGTTGATGTAACCCTTCTGTATCATTCCTTGGTTTAACCAGTGGATTGCCAGCGCCCCCGATAAGCCTCTCATTGCCTTTGTTCTACAAGTCTCTACGCTTCCATCGGATACCGGTCCGAGTGCTTGGGAGCTGCTGTGTCCACCTACATTTAACCATTAAGGGGAGATTATCCCACAATACACTGCTTTCAGCCAAGTAACTACCAGGCTACTCCATGACCCTTTATCCCAGCGTTGTCACACGAGGCGCCGTCCTTCTCTGTTGTCCTTCTCCTTTATTCTTTGTGTTTACATTGAAAATAACACGGGGGGGGGGGTGTCTGTTGTACCCTGAAACTAATGATCCGCTGCTCTACTACACGTGCACTACTGCTCCACTGGTGAGTACAGCATGGGGCTGCTTCTGGAACACCTGCACATGGCTCCGGGGTACAAGGGACCCCCATTCTCATGATCAGGGGGGGGCGCTGCTATCACCAGGATACTGTTAGAAGTTGCAATCAACTTTTGACATTAATAATTGTAAAAATAACAATATTTGCTTAGTAACTCTATAGAATTGGAGTCCCCATCGTATTGGGTCTTGGGTAGAAATCTCGGATCCTCTATTAGGACATTGGTGTCCGTGTGTCTTGTGGTTCTTCTGCTTAAACAGATATTTGCCCTCCCCCCTCCTGAGACCGGCGGAGTCCTGCAGCGGAGATGAGAGGGTCCTGCGCCTCGGCCCCGCACATGAGAGAGAATCCATTACCTGCTTCCAGACTTTACAGTAGCGGATTCTTTCCCGCCAGGTTCAAAGAGACCCCCAGCGCGGTGACCTCCAGCCGGGCGCCGTCCTGCCGAGCGTCTGATCCGCTATTTATCTTCAGAGGAGACTCCAGCGGGCGCGGCCCCGCAGAGCCCATGTCAGCAGCAAAAAGTGCCTTTATGTTTTTAAGTATTTACGACCCCCGCGAGGAGCGTAAAATCTTTACAACGCGCGGCCGTATTCCCGTAAATCTGCAGCTTTATTTCATCTCGCAGTTTTGGACGACTATTAAGAGTAATGTGACCACGACGCCCGGGCTCCCGGCCATGAACGTGTCCGATGTGATTTACAGGAGAGCGAAAGGATAAAGCCGAAAATAAATGCGCTAAGTGTGCGGCCGCCGACCCCGGGTGACCTCTGCACCCCAATATTATGATTTACAGGGCTTGTGCGGCCGTCCTTGCATGGATTGATATAAAAGTAGTAATACTCGCCCTGCCGCATCCCGGTTACCCGCATTCTGATTCTTGTTTGGTCACATCGGTGGTGGCTGCGGCGGACACATCTACACGTCATCAGGGGCCTAGGAGAGAGCCCATTGGAGGCCTATGAAGCATTAGAAAGCAGGGGATGAGGAGGGGTAAATTAAGGGGTTAAAACAGGAGAGCAGGAACAAAAAGCGAAGTGTTCTCCCCCAGCTACAACGTTGCGGCAGCCTTCTGGTCTCCGGCCAATCAATGGCGTCACTTCTTTCCATGTCATGATTGACATCTCCGTGCGCCACTGATTGGCTGAAGTGGGTCATGTGATCTTTGTGGTACAAAGAGCCAGAGAAGAGTACTGGACTGTTTTAGTAAGTATGTTTTATTTTGGCTTCTCCAGAAACCCTTGCACAGAAAATTTTTTTGGATGTGTATTTTTAAAATTTTAACGGAAATTTCCCACCAGAATCCATCCTGATAAACCCGGGACATCACTCGTAGATCCAGCACCGGGACTGTGGGATCTTCTTATATCTGTTATCCACTTTCCCTTCTGAAATCAACCTTTACAATTATGCTAATAAGCAAGAAGGGCTCTGGAGGGAGGTTACCAGAGCCCCTTGTCCCTGTAGCTTTACAGTCTGTTACACTGCCCTGCTACTCCCTCCGCTCCTCCCCGCACAATGTAACAGCCTGTGAAGGCGATACTGCTTGGAGGGGCTCTTCTTATTAGCATAATTGTAAAAGTTGATATTAGAAGGGAGGAGGCCATGGATAACAGATATAAGAAGTTACCACAGTCCCGGTGCCTGGGTCTATGAGGAATGTCCTGGGATTATCAGGAAGGATTGTGATGGGAGATTTCCTATAAATCTTCTCCAATCACCCCCTGATCTGCCTTCCATTGATTGATTGGAGACCGATGCTTCTTTATTGTGCGCCGATAATTGAAGCTTCTTATCTCGTCTTGTTGCTGGAGGTGATGTGAATCCATATGGAGATCTACAACTACAACCCACTGACTGTTATGCCCCCTGGATAGGGAATAGCATAGACACTTTTAGATAGGGAACCTGTCAGATAAACTAACCCAAACCAACTAAACATATCTTGTAAAACGGCTATTATTCAGGAGTACAACTATCCCTATATTGCCCCCCCCCCCCCCCATGATTGTAAAGTTCCACACTTTGTTCGTAATGTTGCATATTTATGTTCTTCCTGGTTTTTCTTTAGTTGAGGAAACTCTGCTCTGTTAATTAAAATGTCCATAAAGATGCAGGAAAATCATAAGATATAACCCTTTTATTTGTTTGTGTACACATTATCTTATGTTTTTTCAGAAAAATACAGAAAATAGGAGAAATTTGGATGATCATTGTAGTTTCCCTCCAGGGTCCCATAAACAGGAAGAATTGTCAGGGCCGGAGCAGGAGCTACAATGATAACCCAGATCTGTCCCCCTACCCTTCCACTCCTCCAGTGTCCCAGGTAGCGCTGTCACCTTATTATAGCTCTGTGCACAGCAAGTCCTGGGCTGTCTGGGACTGTAGGAAGATTCCTGGAGTCCTGCCTGGTGATGGCCTGAGTGCCCACAGAAAGGGCTCCGAGTGCCACCTCCACCACCAGTGCCATAGGTTCGCCATCACTGACATAGACTCTTATAAACACGTCATCCTGAACCTCCCGCTACCAGGACGCTGCATAAAATATCAGCATGACCCATTTACACACAAACCAGTGTCACCTACAATGTGCCTGGAATTCAAATGTGTGTTCCCTATATGTCCCATTCCCAAAAATGGGGTCCGCATGGCCCATTCCCAAAAATGGGGTCTATATGTCCGGCTCTGCTGATATCTTATAATAGACACTGGGGGAGATTCATCAGCAGTGTCAGAGGTAAAACTGTTTTAGTCTCCCGTAGCAACCAATCAGCGCTCAGCTTTCATTTTCCCTCAGCTGTTTATAAACTGAAAGCTGAGCTCTGATTGGTTGCCGTGGGAGACAGTTTTACCTCTGCCACTGCTGATGAATCTCCCCTGTGTCTGTATCTGATGCTCACAGTGTTTTATATTGATTTCTGCTCTTTATACCTTTTGTCTGCAGACTATTGTTGAGAGTTTCTAGTTGCCTCCTCCTTGGCTCCCGGCTCTGGTGAAGGCAGATAACAGAATATTATATAGATGTAGAATTATCTGAACTGTTCCAAAAAATATTCAGAAGAGGAAAGGAAACACAAGCTTACCGTGTTATCCAGACTATAAAACCTCAGATTTAGTATCCAGAAAAGGAATAATATATATATATATATATATATATATATATATATATTTTAACCTGTTGGTCATACACAAGCACAGCACACAGCTGCTACATCCATGCACTCACACACACGCACAGCTCTGCTACATACATACATCCATGCACACAGCTTTGCTACATCCATACATACATGCACACAGCTTTGCTACATCCATCCATACATGCACACAGCTTTGCTACATACATACATACATACATACACACACGCACAGCTTTGCTACATCCATACATACACACACACACACACACACACGCACAGCTCTGCTAAATCCATACACTCACAGCACTGCTACATACTTACTCTCACATGCATTCACCGCTCTGCTATATCCATATTTTGATTCACATACACGCACAGCTCTTCAACATCCATACACTCACACACGCACAGTTCTACTACATCCACTCGCTCAAGACTCAATCAAGCCAAAAGTACACATCTACAGGAGGTTCAAGAATGAATATGGTCATTTTTAGAATGTAGAAAAAGAGATCCGCTTCCTAGGAAACACTGACTGAACCCTGAACTTGCAGAACCACTAGCAGACATATGAGTGAAAGCAGGTGTGTTTGACAGTGGTTTCTTCACCATCTATTCAAATGGCAAAAGGGTAACAATATTTTAAACTTTAGACCAAAGCAAACATAAAGATTGGTAAAGCAATGGTTCAGTGACAATAAAGTAGAGATGCTGGAGTGCCCCCCTCCCCAAACCATAACAAAATCAAGGACTTGTGGGACTGTACCCAAGTGAGTCGACCAGTGTGTACCAACATTGGAAACGTGTAGAAGAGACCTGGGGCCTTTTATGTGGCCATTCATAGATTATGGAGAAACGGGAGAAAGCGAGAGCAGCTTTACAGGAAACACCCACTGAGCTCTGAACTTACCGGGAACACACCCACTGAGCTCTGAACTTACCGGGAACACACCCACTTAAAATGTCCATAAAGATGCAGGAAAATCATAAGATATAACCCTTGTATTTGTTTGTGTACACATTATCTTATGTTTTTTCAGAAAAATACAGAAAATAGGAGAAATTAGGATGATCATTGCAGCTTCCCTCCAGGGTCCCATAAACAGGAAGAATTGTCAGGGCCGGAGCAGGAGCTACAATGATAATCCAGATGTGTCCGCACCTTTCCACTCCTCCAGTGTCCCAGGTAGCGCTGTCACCTTATTATAGCTCTGTGCACAGCAAGTCCTGGGCTGTCTGGGGCTGCAGGAAGATATCTGGAGTCCTGCCTGGTGATGGCCTGAGTGCCCACAGAAAGGGCTCCGAGTGCCACCTCCACCACCCGTGCCATAGGTTCGCCATCACTGACATAGACTCTTATAAACACGTCATCCTGATCCTCCCGCTACCAGGACGCTGCATAAAATATCATCATGACCCATTTACACACAAACCAGTGTCGCCTACAATGTGCCTGGAATTCAAATGTGTGTCCCCTATATGTCCCATTCCCAAAAATGGGGTCCGCATGGCCCATTCCCAAAAATGGGGTCCACATGGCCCATTCCCAAAATATGGGGTCCACATGGCCCATTCCCAAAAATGGGGTCCGCATGGCCCATTCCCAAAAATGGGGTCCGCATGGCCCATTCCCAAAAATGGGGTCCGCATGGCCCATTCCCAAAAATCGGGTCTATATGTCCGGCTCTGCTGATATCTTATAATAGACACAGGGGAGATTTATCAGCAGTGTCAGAGGTAAAACTGTTTTAGTCTCCCATGGCAACCAATCAGCTTGCATTTTCCCTCAGCTGTTTATAAACTGAAAGCTGAGCTCTGATTGGTTGCCGTGGGAGACAGCTTTACCTCTGCCACTGCTGATGAATCTCCCCTGTGTCTGTATCTGATGCTCACGGTGTTTTATATTGATTTCTGCTCTTTATATCTTTTGTCTGCAGACTATTGTTGAGAGTTTCTAGTTGCCTCCTCCTCGGCTCCCGGCAGAATATTATATAGATATAGAATTATCTGAACTGTTCCAAAAAATATTCAGAAGAGCAAAGGAAACACAAGCTTACCGTGTTATCCAGACTATAAAACCTCAGATTTAGTATCCAGAAAAGGAAAATATATATATATTAAATATATTTTAACCTGTTGGTCATACACAAGCACAGCACACAGCCCTGCTACATCCATGCACTCACACACACGCACAGCTCTGCTACATACATACATCCATACACACAGCTTTGCTACATCCATACATACACACACGCACAGCTTTGCTACCGGCTTGTGGTTGCCTGCGGAGGCGCGGCTTGTGGTTGCCTGCGGAGGCGCGGCTTGTGGTTGGCTGCGGAGGCGCGGCTTGTGGTTGGCTGCGGAGGCGCGGCTTGTGGTTGGCTGCGGAGGCGCGGCTTGTGGTTGGCTGTGGAGGCGCGGCTTGTGGTTGGCTGTGGAGGCGCGGCTTGTGGTTGGCGGGGGAGAGGTCGGGGAGAGGGTCACTGAGGACTGAACTGGACGGCCCCTTTAAGGTCGCTCTATACATTTTTTTCTGTGTTTTTTAGTTTTTTGTTACATCTGTTGGCTTCTCCTTCTTGGCCGCGTTCTGCCACGTTACGTCTTTCAGTTTCGCTGCAGATTAACGTAATTTGTTCACAAGGGTCGGGCAGCACTTAGAGGGGAAGTCTGTCTGGGATCCCGGGGAGGATTGATGAGAATGAGCGCCGCAGATAGTCGGGTAATTACTGGGATATAGACGCGGGGACTGACGAGTCTGAGCGCGGCGGATACTGAGGTCACATCTCGTGTTATAGGGGCGGCAGGCGTCTGGGATCTAATGAGGTTACCAGGGTAACTGTACTGTCATTTGTGTATGGTGAGAGGGAACCTGTCAGCTACTCCCTGCCTCCCCCTCTAAATTACCAGGGGATGACGTGTCCTCTCCAGAATGTGAAATCTCACCTGTTTACCTAAAATAAAATCTCCTCCAAACTCATATGCAAATGAGCAGAAAACAGTCATCTTTTGCCAGAGATGAGTCAGGCTTGGAGGCTGGATTGGGGAGCCTCATGTTAGATGCCTTTATCTTGGGTTCTGTGTGACTAGAACCGTTTCTGGTATCTTATTAAAGAAGAGAATCGCATCTGTGTTTGGTTCTGTGATCTACAATCTGATCCCCACCTGAGTCTTTACCCATTTCTAGGGCTCTGGTGCTCACAGTCCCACACACCAGAGGTACCAGAGATCCTGAGCTGTAGATCTCTGACCTGACACTTCAGCCGGACTCATCAGTAACTGGGACGGGGCCGGAGAAGTGGTGGCGGTTCTGATGTCCACTGGGACACAGGAGCGGTCTGCCCGCACTGCTCTATGTGACACTTACCTGCAGGTTAGTTAGGAGGGGGCAAACTATGTCTAAGAAACTCCTCACTCCATCGAGTTCAGCCGTTTATATTTAGAAGACTCCACTTGTTCTGGTAACGTTGGTGGGAAGGTGATGAAAAATCCGGCTTCTTATCTCCCCCTCGTGTAGTGATCCATTGTCCAGCCGATATATTGTATGACTGTGATATCACATGTAATCTCCCAGTGTCTGTTTACACAGCTCTGGGCAGTGAGGATTGCTCATACCATCACTACAGACAGGGAGAGAGCAGGAAGGGTTCACACTCGCTGCATAGACAGAGGAGAGAGAGTCCACACCCCGGGGGACAGATCAGCCTTGACAACAGAGAAGTCACACTGTTATTAAGGGCCACTTCACAAGCAAAGCAGAAATGTCTTAACAAAGTATACAAAATGTTTACAACCCCCCCCCCCCACCTACAATATTCCTATGGAATCTCCATTACTTATGATTCGAGGTAGATTCCGCTGTCTGCCTCATCTGAACATGTTTAAATTTTTGGAAAATTGAGTAGGTTTATATGTGGAAAATTACAACGGAGGACGACTCGGGGGATTGAGATTATGAAAACCCACAGGCGGCTGCCAGTAATTATGGAACATGTTCAGACTGAATCAGACTCTCGGGAATCTGCCTTACTAAGAAACGTAGAATTCCAGAGCTGGGAGGTTTCCTTGAATGGCAGAGACCCATAACCAAATGGGTATGTACCATCTGTCCGTTATGAAACGGGTCTGAACCCGAAACGCGTATTATTGGGACATTTTAAATCTTGAAAGCATGAAAGATTGCTATTTTTAGAACTCATACTGCATGGGGTTTGTGGATTATTTGGGTACTGGCACTACAAGCGCTCCGCGTGCACTCCGGTCTTTTTTCCTTCTTCTATTTCAAGAAACAAGGAACTTTTTTTTTCCTCTCGACTTAATGAATAATTGCGGAGCGGTTCCCAAGCTGCCGAGGTCCAGCGTGGAAGTCCTACTGTAGGGGGGTCCACATGGTCGGTCATTATCATTATCTATCTGAGCCGTACAGAATTAGAGGGAACCAGGTGGTACCAGGGATGTCGCCCCCTAAACTTCTGCCCCCCTCAGGCAGGGAGGGATATTTCCTTCTAGAATTACAAAAAAGGATCCAGGACACCAAAATGTATAAATTTCATTCTCTTGGTTTGTTTCCCCCCCTCTGCTTTCTGGTCGGAGTTGTCACAACGGTTTATGCTCAGTTTCCTAAAAGTTTTTTAATGTTTTTTCTTTTGTCTTTCAGAAAGAAACCAAAGCCCAGGAATGGCACCCGCCGGAGGCTATCCTCGGCTGTGGGCGCTCATTGCTTTGGGTCTCTTTCAAAACCTCGGCAGGAAACACATGAAGCACGTCTGCTAGGAGGAGGCGCAGGACCAGGACTGCCGGTGCGCTTATAGTTAGGTCGTGATCCACGGTATCTGCCTTGTTCTGTGGAAACGGTCTGGCCGGAGTAGCGGGACCAACTGAGAAGAGGAAGATAGTGACTAAATTTCGGTTCTCCACCGTACACGTTTGAGGGCAGCTGTATGTCTGCTCAACGTCTCCAACACCAAATTTAGTAGGGGGTGGGGGGGGAACTATTTTTTGGATGGAGATTGATTAAGTCTATTCCTTGGAACTGAGACCTATGTGGAGCGGAGTTCCACAACCTAGGCCCGAAACCTTAATTTATTGCGTACCAAGTTTAGAAACCGGAGGATGAATGTATATAAAAAGCCCCTCCCCATGTTAAATAAGATAATTACGAGGCTTTTTCAGTAAACATAGAACGCAGAGACGGACGCTCCTCCCATATCTTCTCGCTTCTGTACATTCCCGAGTCTTGCCTCGTATATCGAGGCGCTTTGTCAGAAGAACAGAAAGAGAAGTATGGTTGATTATGGCGCTGAAGGGAAGCTTTCACATCAGTCCAGAAGCCGAGGTAATTATGTATCAGGAAACTGGTGAGCAATTAGAATTTAAAGGCAAGACTTGGACGCCCGTTTGTAACAACCTCATTGATTTAATTCGCCAAACCCCATGCTCGGCGGTTGTGCCTCCTCGAGAAGTTTTTTTTATTGCTCCGGGCTTTTGCTTTTAGTGCTAAAAAGCTCTAGAATCCGAGGGGTTTCCCGTGCAAACGGGCGAGAAACAGCAGGTGACGGAAGAGGCTGAGTAAGCAAAAAAACGTACAAGGGCAAAGAGACACCGCCCAAGCGGGCAGCAAAGTGCCGCGGTGCGAATTCATGAGACCGGGCAGCGTCTCACCGGCGGGGGCGATCCATACCGGGGGTAAGGGGCGAACCACATGGAACTTACAGGGTTAAATAAATAAACATTCAGGATCAGACTTTATGTGTTTTTTCATTAGGATAAGAATGGAGGTCGTCATCGGGGGATTTTATGTATCTAGTGTTATGATTCGCATAGAAAGTTCAACACTGATCTATCTCCCTCTCATATGTGACACAAAGTGCCGGAGGAATAAGGAGCGAGGCGCGCCAAAACGGAGATGAACACCAGAGTCGTCCCTGCCAGGATTCTGCCAAAATAGACACCACTCTCCACGTTCATGGCCATCGTGAAGGAAATTCCTAAAGTCAAATTGGATTTAGTGAAGTAAAAAATGTAATCTCTGTTGAAATTTAAGGCATTCTCAAGACGCACCCTTAAAGGGGAGTTTCTCACTGGGCTTATATGTATTCTTATTCTTCAATTGGATGTTATAATAAAAATACCTGGGTGAATATCATTTCCTTATAAATGTAGCCATGTTTGACCCCTCAGAAACGAGTGGTGCCTTCGGATCAAAACAAATCCCGGCACTTGGGCAGGGGTGGCCAGCATCATTAGTGAGGCCGCGGGATTAGCAATTCAATGGAAAGGATGTCGGTGGGACGCCTAGTTAAATCCTGGCATTTGCATGACACAGATGTGTATTCCAGCAGCGAGATGGTAGTATATAAGGACATCTGTCATCCATTTCTAAGGGTTCATAAGACTTACATTTATGGGAAACGAATCTTCACATACATTTTTTTTAAAATAAACATGCATGAAGAAAGAAATGTAGGTCGATAGGGGATGAATTAATAAAGTCCAGATGAATTATCAGGGGGGAAGCGGGGGCGACAAATTACTATAGCCTTGTTACTTCCCGTCTTTCTAAATGAAGGATTAAAAATAAACATGAATTAATTAAAGCAGGAAATATCACAGATAACGAGTTATAAAGTCCTGTGATCACAGCAGAATCGGCAGTTTTGGGAAGGAGGAGCCACGATGAGTATAGACTTCACTTCCTCCTATAAAAGATTAGGAAATCTGAAATGTTAGAAAGAAGTTTCAGTCAGAGGGACGTTATCCTAGCAGGAAATTTTTGACCATCCGTATGTTCTTGTCGAATTACCTGATTACGAAGGTCCTGTGATCACAGCAGCATTCGGCAGGTTACTAAGGTCTTGTGATCACAGCAGCATCGGAGTGGTTACTAAGGTCTGTGATCACAGCAGCATCGGCAGCGGTACTAAGGTCCTGTGATCACCAGGCAGCATCAACTGGTTAACTAAGGTCATGTGTCACAGCAGATCAGCTGGTTACTAAGTCCTGGGATCACAGCCAGCATAGGCTGCGTTACTTAGGTCCTGTGATTCACAGCAGCATCGGAGGTTACTAAGGTTGTGATAACAGCAGTCGGCTGGTTACTAAGGTCCTGTGATCACAGCAGCATCGGCTGGTACTAAGGTCCTGTGATCACAAGCAGATCGGCAGGTTACTAAGTCTGTGATCACAGCAGCCTCGGTGGTGGTTACTAAGGTCGGTGATCACAGAAGCATCGGCTGGTACTAAGGTTCCTGTGATCAAAGCAGCATTCAGGGGTACTAAGGTCCTGTGATCACAGCAAGCATCAGCTGAAGTTACTACGGTCCTGTGATCACAGCAGCATTCGGAGGTGACTAGTACTGTGATCACAGCAGCATCAGCAGGGGTAAGTAAGGTCCTGTGATCAAGCAAGCAATCAGCAGGTACTAAGGTCCTGTATTACTTTTAGCAGATCAGTGGTTACTTAAGGGTCTGTGATCACAGCATGCATCAGCAGCGTTACTAAGGTCCTGTGATCACCAGCGCATCAAGTGGTTACAACGGTCCTGTGATGATCCACAGGCAGCATCGGTTAGCTTTTATGCTGTGAGAAGGAAGGGAGTGGGAAATGTTATGAGCGTATGAAGTGACTCTCTACCTACGATGTCATTTTGTTATGTAAGGCATGGATGAGATATTCCCCAGCAGGTACGTAGCACATAGGTGTTACCCAGCCGCGCACCAAGGACCTGAGCTCACAGGAAGAGTTTCATCGGCTCCGGGGGTGGCGTGTCAAACCACCACAATAACACAATGTCCGTGCGATTTGTAGCTTCAAGTTACTGAAACTCCCCGTTTTGGCACGGTTTTAGGTTATTTAGTTCAGGTTCTTTATCATTTAACAGTGTGGAAGGGGGGAACGTGAAATGAAAGGAGATTCATGTATGACCGGTTTCCCGGTTGTGTTACATCTTTAACCTGTTAAAACTAACAGAAACCTTCTGCACGGGTGCACGACACCGCCAGGCCCCGGCAGGAAGAGACGAGCGCAGAAGAGAGAAGGGAAAAGATTTTACGTTTAGTTTACAAAGATCAAGAAAAACTAAAGAAATAATTATGAAAAGAATCTGTAGAACAAAAAAAATCACAACAAAGAGAAGATCGGGATGAAGCTTGTGTCGTACCACAGGCAGCATGGTACGAGGGCCAAGTTCTGGCTCGGGAGAAGCATCCGTGCGTCCCACCAACATACAGCGCAGATGGGCCGAGGGCAAGGTTCTGGCTCGGGAGAAGCATCAGTGGTCCCAACACCACCAGAGCGCAGGGTCCGAGGGAAGGTTAGTGGCTCCGGGAGAAGCCTCGGTGCGGCCCCACCGCGCCGCCACGGGTCTGAGGGCTAAGTTTAGGCGCGCAGGGAGAAGCCTCGGTTGGTCCCACCACACCAGCGTCGCATGCGGTCCCCCGAGGGCAAGGTTTGGCTACTGGGCGAGCATCCGTGCGTCCTCACCCAGCGCCAAAGGGTCCGAGGGCCAAGGTTCTGTCCGTTTTTTTGTCAACTTGGAGTCCCCCGAAAAAGAATCAATGCAAATCCAGTTATTCAATTTGCACCGAACAGAAGAGGAAGCAACGACGACAGATTGTCCATCACTTAGACGTCTCTAGTGTCATCCACAATCGCGTTATCCCTCCCCCTTGTATATCTCATCGTATCCTCGTATCCTCTCATGTATACCCTCCCCTCACATCCTCCTGTATCATTCCACTGATCACCTCCTGATATCACTCCCGTTATCCTCCAGATCTCTCTGTATACCTCCTGTCCTACTGATATCATCTCAGTGATCACTCCTGTATCCGCACCTGTATCTATGCTGTTATATCCCTCATGTATAATACTGATCAATACCTGTATACATACTGTATCTCTCCTATATCATCTGATCCCTCCTATATCCTCATGTATCCCTCGATAATACTCGCTATCTCTCCGGTATCCTCCTGTATTCTCTACTGTATCATCCTGTCTAATTTATCCTACTGTACTCTCTCTGTATCAATCCGGTATCTCCTGTATACCTCCTGGATCCTCATGTTATCCCTACTGTATCTCAGGTATCCCTCCTGTATCACAATGTAGTCTCTTCCTATATCCTCCTGTATCTATCCTCTTATCCACTCTGTATTCTCCCTATATAATGCATGTATCCTTATTATGTATCTCGCCTTGTTTACTCCTGTATTTTCTACCTGTATCCCTACGTATCTCTCCTGTATCTTACTGTATTCCTCTCATACAATCATCACTGTATCTCTACCTGTATCCCTATGTCTCCCGGATATCCCTCTGTATCCATCCTGTATCATCTTTATCCCTCACGGTATCCCTACCTGTATCATCCTGTATCCTCCTGTATCCTCCTGCTGTATCCTCCCTCTCAGCGTATATCTCCTTAGCACTAATGGATCATCTGTATACACTAAATCGCATCTTCACCTCAATGCTAATGTACTCCCCTCCTGTATACTCCTGTCTGGATCTCCTCCTCCTGTATCACAATGTTTCTATCCTCCTGTATCACAGCAGGTATCCTCATCCATCCTCCTGTATCTTACTGTATCTCTCTGTTATCCCTCCTGTAACATCCGCTGTATCACTATGCTATATCTCCTGTATCCATCCTGTATCCTCTGTATACTCCCTGTAGTCCTCACCATAATCAATCGTATCTCTACTCGTATCTCTCCCCTGTATCCCTTCCCTGTATCCTCCGTGTCATCATCCTTGTCATCCAGACTGTATCCTCCTGTATCCTCCTGTTCCCTCCGTATCACCTGTAATCACTAATGTATACTCTCCTATATCCTCTCACCATACTCCTGTTATCTCTCCTGTGATTACATGTACTCCTCATCCTCCTGTAGAGCCCTCCTGATCCTCTATCCACATCTCATGTACCGAACTAATGATCCTCAATGTATTTCTATCCTGTTATCCTCATACATCATATGTATCTTCCTGTATATCCGAGTATCATAAGTATCTTCTCCTCCCTCCTCCTGTTCACTTGACATGTATTCTCTCCTCCTCCTGTATCAATCATGTATATATCTGTATCAGCCTGTATCACTAATGCTTATCACCTCCGTCTCCATCATGTATATCTCATGTATCCTTCCTGAATCCTACTGTATTCATCCTGTATCCTCCTCCTGTAATCCTATTGTATATCCTCCTGTATCACTAATGTATCCTCCTGTATCTCTCCTGTATCACTAATGTATCCTCTGATCACCCCCTGATTATCTCTCTGTGATACTTACTCCATCCATCACTGTATCACTCCGGTATCACTTCAGTATCCTTCCTGTATCACTCATGTATCGTTCCTGTATCACGAATTGTATCTCCTCCCGTTATCTCTCCTGTAACTAATGTATCCTCATGTCCATCACTCAGTATCACAATGTCTCTATCCTGTATCATTCCCCTGTATTCTCCTGTATCACTCATGGATATCTCCTGTATCACTTCCCTGGATCTCCTTTGTATCTCTCTTTATCCTCCTACATCATCCTGTATCTACTCCTGTATCCCTTCCTCCTCCTCCTGTAATCACTCATGGTATCTCTCCTGTATCCTCCTGATCAAAATGTCATCCTCCTGTATCCTACATGGATCTCTCCTGTTATCCTCCATGCTATCCTCCTGTCAACTATGTATCCTATCTGTATCTCTAGGGATCTCTACTGATCCTCATTGTATCTATCCGTAAGTCTTTAATGGATCCTCATACATCTTCCGCTATCCCCTGCTATCCTCCTGTATCACTATGTATCCACGCATGTATCCCTCTGTAGCACTAATGTCCTCTCCTGGATCATTAAGTATCTCTCCTGTATACTCCTGTATCAACTAAGGTATCTCTCCCCGTATCCCTCCTGCTTATCCCTCCCTGTATATCCTCATGTTCTCTCCTGTATCCTCTGTATCCTCATGTAATCTCTCCTGTATCCTCCCCTCCATACTCATTGTATCTTACTCATGTATGATTCATCAATATCATGAGATCACCATGATCTCTCCTGTATCCTCCTGTATCACTAAGTACCTTTCCTCCATCCTTCTGTATCTCTCCTGTAATCCCCGTATCACTCGGATTATATCCTCGTATCCACTGTATCACTTATGTATATCTCCTGTATCCCTCCTGTCATCCTATGTATACCATCAATGTATTCCATCCTGTATCCCTCCTGTACACTCATGATCCTCTACTGTATCTCTCGTATTCCCTCCTTAATCCTACTTGTATCTCTCCTGTATCCGCCCGTTATCCCTACCTGATCCCATCTTGTCAATCCTCCTGTTATCTCTCCTGATCCTACGGGATCTCCTATAGTATCTTTCCGTAGCCTCCTCAAATCTTACTGTATCCTCATGTATACTCATGTATCTCTCCTGTATCACTCATGTATCCTCCTGTATTCACTCATGTATCCTCCTGTATCCTCCTGTATCACTAATGTATCCTCCGTACAAATCTATTTTATCTCTCTGGACTCCCTCCTGTATCCTCCTGGATAACTCCGTATCTATACTGTACCCATCATGTATCCTCCGGGATTCTCCTGCTTCATATCCTCATCCATCATATGTTCTCTCTATGATTCTCCATCCCATGTATACTCATGTATCTACTGTATAATACCTGTATCAATTAATTATCTCTCCCCATTCTTCGGTATCTCTCCTGTATCATCCTGTCTTCATAAGATATCTCTCGTATCTCTGTTGCATCAAACTCAGTATCTCCTGTATCCACGCCTGGCATCCCTCATGGATCCCTACGGTATACCATCCTGTATCCCTCCGGTAGCCCTCCTGAATCATGTATTCCCGTGATCCCTCTGTCGATCATATGTATCTCTCCTGTATTCCTTCCCGTATCCATTCATGTATCCCCATTGTAGCCTCTGAACTCTCTCCTGTACTCTGATTCTCTCGTATCTTTCCTGTATCCTCCTCAATCTTCCGGATCATCTGTATCCTCTGATCATCATGTATATATCTTGTATACACTAATGTATCATCCTGACTCACTCATGATCCTCCGATATCCTGTATCACTCATGTAGCCTCCTGTATCATCTCATTGTGATCCGTCATGTATCCTCATGTATCCCTCCTGTTATAATCCTCTGTATCACTCATGTATCGTCTGTTATCACTACAGGTATCATCAGGTATATCTCTGTATCCCTCTGATTAGCTTCCGGTATCAATCATGTATCATCCTATATCAATCCACCTCGTATCAAGCATGTGATCTATCCTGTGATCTAGGTATCTCCTATATCACTCAGTATACTACGGTATTAATCCCTGTATCAACAAGTATTCTACCGGTATCACTACTGTAATATATACTGTTATCCTCTGTAACAAGAAATGATCTCTCTGTATCCTCCCTGTATCCCTCCTGTATCACTAATGTATCTCTCCTGTATAATCCGATCATCTACTGTATAATCCCGTATCCTCATGATAACTCATGATCTTACTAGTTATCCTCCTGTATCCATTCCATGTCTTCCTGTAATAAATCATGTATCCTGACCTGTATCATCCGGGATCCACGCATGACCAGCATCGCTACCCTACGTAGCATAATGTATCTCATCATCGATCCCTGCATCATTCAGTAGACCCTACATTGTACACTATCATGATCCTCCGCTTATCCTCCTGTACAATGCATGTATCACTAGTTCCTTTTTCTCCATCCCTCATGTACAATCATGAATACTCTGTATCACGAATGTATCTCCCTGTATCTGCCTGTATCACTCATGTATCTCTCTGTCACTATCTCTCCCTGTATCCTCCTGTATCATCATGTACTCTCCTGTATCCCTACGTTACTACTGTATCACCATGCGTATCTCTCCTGTATCCAGACCTGTATACTCCTGTATTATCCTGGATCCTCAGGATATCCTCTGGATCACTAGTATCTCATGTATAACAACGGATATATAATGTATCCTCCAGTGATACAATCCTGGCATCCTCAGTAATAGTTAACGTAGTTACTGTATCATCACTGTATCACTTAATGTATTACCGCCTGCCTATAAACTAAGCGTCTCTCATTGTAGCACTCAGGATCAAATAATATCCGTTCAATCCTACTGTATCACTACAGTATCATCTGTAGTATAATGTATCTTAATGTATCCCTCATGATCTCCGGGATACCCGATGTATACTCCTGTTATCCATCATGGATTACTGTAGCGACATCCTCACTTTACGATGTATCCCTAAAGTAGACGAATAAATTCTACTGTATACTCTACTTGTAGAAGAAGAAATCCAGTTACCTTTATCCATAGTATACTAACGAACATTCTAGTATCATTCCTGGATCAGACTGTATAAATACCGGTTATACTAACTACCAAGCAGCATGAGAATAATCATACATTAGTCATTGGATACCCTCAGATATACATACATTACGCCTGTAGCTCTCATGTACATAAGCACATATAACTGAATCTCTCAGGATTCTCCATCCACCTCCGGTACCAATTCCTGATCCGACGAACTCCTATACATACTACGGTATCTCATCCATACTCTGATACATACATTGTATCACTCAGGATCCTCCTGTAGCACAATTCGATAATCAGGTATCTCTCAGGGATACTGAAGATCATCAGTATCACTAATGTAGCAGTCTCTTACTCTCCGTTATTTCCGCCGTATCCCTACCGGAGACCACTACTGGTATCTAAAAATAAGGATCTACTCCTGGAGACTACTGTATCAATCAGTAACTCATGTTATAATCCCGATCCTACTGTATCACTATGTGCTCTACTGGATACCTCATGTAGCCTCTGTCATATTCATGAAATCCTGTACTCCCTCCGGATCATCAGGTCCTCTCTGGTCAACACTCTGATACTCCTGGTATCACGCCATGTTCACATGTAAATTCTCCATAATCGTATTACTAATGTATATCCCGGATATATCCCCGTATCATCTTCTGATCACATTAATGTATCCCATAACATCCTATCACCATCACAGTACTGAAATCAATATCCTGTATCCTCCTGTTATCCTCCTGATCTCCTACATACTCCGGGTATCCTATTTCCATTCTATGTTCAATCCAGTATACTCCTCTCATAATCCGGATCTTGTATCCCTCATCCTTCGTATACCTCCTGTATATCATCCAGTCATCATGTATCACATCCTGTATATATCCTCAACTCAAGTATCAATGTATTTTCCGGTTATCACAAACATCCTCTGTATACTATTGTATCCATACCATACAACGTTATAACTGCATACCTCATCTCCGGTATACTAATTCCATACTCCTGTCAACACTAGAATGGCTCCTAGTATGCCATACTTACATCCATCATGATACCTAAACCTTCGCATGTATCACTATACATACATAATGTAGCCTCCCCCCCCCCCCACCTACAATATTCCCTATGGAATCTCCATTACTTAGTGATCCAGAGGTAGATCTCCGCTGTCTGCCTCATCCCTGAACATGTTTTATAATTTATTGGAAATCTGCCTGTAGGTTTATATGTGGAAATTACATACGGAGGCGACTCGGGGGATTGAGATTATGAAAACCCACAGGCGGCTTCCCAGTAATTATGGAACATGTTCAGGACTGAATCAGACATCGGGAATCTGCCTCTAGATTCCAGGCGGGAGGTTTCCTGGAAGTCGCCTTTAGTGGCAGAGACCAAGGTGGCCGAGTATAGAAGCTGCTCTATAACATTCACCAGACTGTGGCGTCCGGGCGCTACCCACAGCGGCCGCCATATAGGTCCATGTGCAGGAGGCCCGATCCTGTATACCGTGCTCCTCCGTATAGCTGTCCAGCTTCTTCTACAGTCCATCCTTTCCACCAGGACCAACCTTTCTTCACCTTGTCTCCTGTCATTTATACCGGACCATAATCCTTGGCTTTAGACGGGCAGACTGGCATTGAGGGCTCCTCCATGGTAGACGCCCCCAGAGCTCCTGTACTCTGGCTACTCTTGTTCTCACTCCGGGGGATTGAGATATTTAATCTTTTCAGGTTTCATTACATCCGTCTTCCCACCGACTTCCCACATTCCAGGAGATTTCAAGAAACAAGGAACTTTTTTTTTCCCTCTCGACTTAATGAATAATTGCGGAGCATCTCCCGGCTCCGAGCGTCTCCCCCTCCTTATCTGAATGTTACGGAGGAGGCGGAACCACGGAAATTTCCATAATAACCTGATGGAACCTGAGGAATCAATCACCGGGGAAAGTGTAACGTCTCCAGGAGGAACCATCAAGCGTAAAGAACCGCAAAGAACCGTAAGGAACCATAAAGAACCGTAAGGAACCATAAAGAACCGTAAGGAGCCGTAAAGAACCGTAAAGAACCATAAAGAACCGTAAGGAACCATAAAGAACCGTAAGGAGCCGGTCTGCTCTGAGAAACTGATGGAAAAACGCAACTTCAGCCCAAACCTTAACAATGAAGAACCTACAACGCCGAGGTCCAGGGTGGAAGTCCTACTGTAGGAGGGTCCACATGGTCGGTCATTATCTATCTGAGCCGTACAGAATTAGAGGGAACCGGTTACCAGGTGTCGCCCCCTAAACTTCTGCCCCCCTCAGGCAGGGGATGGGATTTCCTTTCTAGAATTATCAAAAAGTATCCAGGACCCAAAAATGTATCAACTATCATTCTCTTGGTTTGTGTTCCCCCCTCTCTGCTTCTTGTCGGGATGTCACAAGGTTTATGTCTCCGTTCACCTATAAGTTTTAATTTTTTGTTTTCTTTTTGTCTTTCAGAAACCAAAGCCCCAGGAATGGCACCCGCCCGGAGGCTTCATCCTCGGGCTGTGGGCGCTGATTCTTCTGGTCTTCTTTAAAACCTACGGCATGAAACACATGAAGCACGTCTTCTAGGAGGAGCGCGGTGAGCGCGCAGGACCAGGACTACGGTGTGCGCTGATATTTAGGGTCCTGTCCAAGGTCTGCCCTGGTTTCTTGTAAACGTCTTGGCCTGAGTAGCGGGAACCCAACTGAGAAGATGAAAGATAAGTGACTTAATTTCGTCTCCACCGTCCACGTTTGAGGGCAGCTGTTATGTCTGCTTCAACGTCTCCAACACCAAATTTTAGTAGGGGGTGGGGGGGGCTATTTTTGGATGGAGATTAATCTACTTCCTTGGAACTGATGACCTCATGTGGAGCCGGAGTCCAAACCTAAGGCGAAACCTTTAATTTATTGCGTACAGTTAGAAATCGGAGGATGAATGTATAAAAGCCCCTCCCCCATGTATAAATAAGATAATTACGAGGCTTTTCAGGCCCCATAGAAAGCAGAGCCGGACGCTCCTCCCATATCTTCTCGCTTTCTGTACATTCCCCGAGTCTTGGCCTCGTATATCGAGCGCTTTGTCAGCAGAAACAGAAATAGAAGTATTGATTTATGGCGCTAAGTGCAGCCTTTCACATCAGTCCAGAAGCCGAGGTAATTATGTATCTAGGAACTGGTGAGCAATTAGAATTTAAAGCAAGACTTGGCCGCCCGTGTAAAAACCTCATTTGATTTATTCGCCAAACCCCAATGTCCGGCGCGTTTTGCCTCCTCGAGCAGTTTTATTGCTCCGGTTTTGCTTTTAGTGCTAAACTCTAGAAATCCGAGGGGTTTCCAGTGCAAACGGAGCAGAAAAAGCAGGTGACGGAAGATGCTGAGTCAGCAAAAAACGTACAAGGCGCAAGGACACCGCCCAAGGGCAGCAAAGTGCCGCGGTGCGAATTCATGAGCCCGGGCAGCGTCTCACGGGGGGGCGATCCATCCCGGGGGTACAGGGGCGCAACCACATGGAACTTACAGGGTTTAAATAAATAAACTTACGTGGACTCAGAATTTTATGTGTTTTTTCATTAGGATAAGAATGGAGGTCGTCATCGGGGGCTTTTATGTATCTAGTGTCTGGCTGATCTCATAGAACAGGTTTAAACACTGATCTCATCTCCCTCTCATATGTGACACAAAGTGCAGGAATAAGAGAGCGAGGGATAGTAACACAGAGTCGTCCCTGCCAGGATTCTGCCAAAATAGACCCCAATCTCCACTTCATGGACCATCGTGAAAGGAAATTCCTAAAGTCAAATTGGATTTTTAGTGAAGTAAAAAATGTAATCTCTGTGTAAATTTAAGGCATTTCTCACAGACCGCACCCTTAAAGGGGAGTGTTCTCACCTGGGCTTATATCTATTCTTATTTCTTCAAATGGAGATTATTAATAAAACTACCTGGGTGAATATCATTTCCTATAAATGTAGCCATGTTGACCGCCAGAAACGAGTTGGCTGCCCTTGGATACAACCATCCCGGCACTTGGCAGTGGTGGCCACGCATTCATTATTGAGGCCGCATGGATTTAGCATTCAATGGCAAAGGATGTCTGTGGGACGCATAGTACCTCCTGGCTATTTCATATACACAGATTTGTATCTCCAGCAGCGATGGTCGTATCTAAGGACATCTGTCCTCCATTTCTAAGGGTTCATAAGACTACATTTTATGGGAAACGATCTTCACATACATTTTTTTAAAATAACATGCAATTGAAGAAATGTAGGTATATAGGGGATGAATTAAATTAAATGTCCAGATGAAATTATAAAAGGGGTAATCGGGGGCGACAAATTACTATAGCCTTGTACTTCCTTCTTCTAAATGAAGGATAAAAATAACATGAATTATTCAAGCAGGAAATGATCACAGATAACGAGTTACTAAAGTCCTGTGATCACAGCAGCATCGGCAGTTTTGGGATAGGAGGAGCCACGACTGATTATAGACTTTCACTTCCTCCTATAAAAGATTAGGAAATCTGAAATGTTAGAAGTTTCCAATCAGAGACGTTATCCTAGCAGGAAATGACAATCCGTCTGTTCTTGTAGAATTACCTGATTACTAAGGTCCTGTGATCACAGCAGCATCGGCAGGTTACTAAGGTCTTGTGATCACAGCAGCATCGGCTGGTTACTAAGGTCTTGTGATCACAGCAGCATCGGCAGGTTACTAAGGTCCTGTGATCACAGCAGCATCAACTGGTTACTAAGGTCCTGTGGTCACAGCAGCATCAGCTGGTTACTAAGGTCCTGTGATCACAGCAGCATCGGCTGGTTACTAAGGTCCTGTGATCACAGCAGCATCGGCAGGTTACTAAGGTCCTGTGATCACAGCAGCATCGGCTGGTTACTAAGGTCCTGTGATCACAGCGCATCAGCAGGTTACTAAGGTCTGTGATCACAGCAGCATCAGCTGGTTACTAAAGGTCCTGTGATCACAGCAGGCATCGGTCGCTTTTTATGCTGTGAGAGAAGGAAGGGAGTTGGAATGTATGAGCGTGTATGAAGTGACTACCTCCGATGTTATGTGTGGTAGTAAGGCATTGGATGATGACTATTCCCATCAGGTAGGTTTAGCCACATGAGGTTTTACCAGCCGCAAGCACCAAGGGACCTGAGTCACAGGACGAGGTCATCTGCTCGGGGGTCGAGGTGTCAAAACCCCAAACAATCAACTACTCATGTCCTGTCCGATTTGTAGCTCTAAGTTACTGAAAATTCCCCGTTTTTGGACGGTTAGGTTTCAGTTTCTTATAGTAACAGGTCTGAACGACGTTGAACTGAAAGGAGATTCATTTATTGGACCGGTTTCCGGTTCAGGTCACCATATTACCTGTTTAAACTAACAGAACCTTCTGCCGGTGTGGACCGCAGCCTCCGAAGGAAGAGACGAGACGCAGAGAGAAAGAAAAGATTTACCGTTTTATTACAGAAGGAGGATCAAGAAAACTACGAAAATATATTATGAAAAGAAATCTGTCAGAACAAAAAATACAACCAACGAGACGATCCGGGAGAGACTCGTGCGTCCCACCAGCGCCGCATGGTCCGAGGGCAAGGTTCTGGCTCCGGGAGAAGCATCCGTGCGTCCCACCACACAGCGCCGCAGGGGCCGAGGGCAAGGTTCTGGCTCCGGGAGAAGCACCGTGCGCCCACCACAGCGCAGCAGGAGTGGTCGAGGGCAAGGTTCGTCCGGGAGAAGCCTGGTGCGTCCCACAGCCGCCGCAGGGTCCGCGGGCAGAGTTCTGCTCCGGGGAAGAAGCCTCGGTGCGTCCCACCACCACCAGACGCCGAAGGGGTCGAGGTGCAAGGTTTTGGCTCCGGGAAGAAGCATCCGTGCGTCCCACCCGAGCCACAGGGTCCGAGGGCAAGGTTCTGTCCGTTTGCAATGGGAAAAGCCTCAAATGCAAATCCAGTTATTCAACCGACCAGAAGAGGAAAGCAACGCCGGACAGCTTGTTGTCCATTCCCTAGAACGCTTATAGTGTCATCCACAATCGGTATCCTCCTGATCTCTCCGGTATCATCCTGTTTACTAAGGTCCTGTGATCACAGCAGCATCGGCTGGTTACTAAGGTCGTGTGATCACAGCAGCATCGGCTGGTTACTAAGGTCCTGTGATCACAGCAGCATCAGCTGGTTACTAAGGTCCTGTGATCACAGCAGCATCAGCTGGTTACTAAGGTCCTGTGATCACAGCAGCATCGGCAGGTTACTAAGGTCCTGTGATCACAGCAGCATCAGCTGGTTACTAAGGTCCTGTGATCACAGCAGCATCGGTCGCTTTTTATGCTGTGAGAGAGGAAGGGATTTGGAAATGTTATGAGCTTGTATGAAGTGACTTACCTCCGATGTATTTGTGTTATGTAAGGCATTGGATGATGACTACTTCCCCATCAGGTAGGTAGCACATGAGGTTTTACCAGCCGCAGCACCAAGGACCTGAGCTCACAGGACGAGTTCATCTGCTCGGGGGTCGGGTGTCAAACCCCAACAATCAACTACTAATGTCCTGTCCGATTTATAGCTCATAAGTTACTGAAAACCCCCGTTTTTGGACGGTTTAGGTTCAGTTTCTTATATTAACAGGTGAACGACGTGAACTGAACAGGAGATTCTATTTATTGGAGCGGTTTCCCGGTTCAGGTCAAATCTTTCACCTGTTAAACTAACAGAACCTTCTGCATGGTGTGGACCGCAGCCTCCGCAGGAAGACACGAGACGCAGAGAGAAAAGATTTTACCGTTTATTTACAGAAGGATCAAGAAAACTAACGAAAATATATTATGAAAAGAATCTGTCAGAACAAAAATCACAACCAACGAGACGATCCGGGAGAAGCCTCTGTGCGTCCCACCAGCGCTGCAGGGTCCGAGGGCAAGGTTCTGGCTCCGGGAGAAGCCTCGGTGCGTCCCACCAGCGCCGCAGGGTCCCAATAGGCAAAAGGTGCTGCTCCGGGAGAAGCATCCGTGCGTCCCACCACCACCAGCGCCGCAGGGTCCGAGGGCAAGGTTCTGGCTCCGGGAGAAGCCTCGGTGCGTCCCACCAGCGCCGCAGGGTCCGAGGGCAAGGTTCTGGCTCCGGGAGAAGCCTCGGTGCGTCCCACCACCACCAGCGCCGCAGGGTCCGAGGGCAAGGTTTTGGCTCCGGGAGAAGCATCCGTGCGTCCCACCAGCGCCACAGGGTCCGAGGGCAAGGTTCTGTCCGTTTTGTCAACTGGGAAAAAGCCTCAATGCAAATCCAGTTATTCACCCGACCAGAAGAGGAAGCAACGCCGACAGCTTGTCCATCACTAGAACGTCTATAGTGTCATCCACAATCGCGTATCCCTCCTGTATCTCTCCTGTATCCTCCTGTATCTCTCCTGTATCCTCCTCCATCCTCCTGTATCATTCATGTATCCTCCTGTATCCCTCCTGTATCCTCCCATATCTCTCCTGTATCCCTCCTGTATCCCTCCTGTATCCTCCTGTATCCCTCCTGTATCCTCCCGTATCTCTCCTGTATCCCTCATGTATCCTCCTGGGACAGGACCGGTAGAGCAAGAAAAGGGGAAACTGGCCCAGGGAAGCCCGCCCAAGACCCCCAAAGACCTTTCTGGATCTCGAGCTGGTGGGAGGGCAAAGTCTCTCCTTACTTTCTCTGTAATCTCCCTTTTGTCTGTTTCGGGCCTCTCTGGTGCGGGGTGGGTGGGTTAGCTGAATAAAGTTACTCCAACATTAATCCTGTTCTGCCGCTGCCACATCATGTACCTGATACGCGTTCCCAGATTTTGAGAAATGGACACTGCTCCGCGCTCACTGACAGCCTCCAGGTACTATACAACTGGGGGGGAGGAGGAGGCACATTTTGGGGGATTTTGTACCATAATCAAATGATAAACCAGGGGACGGTTGTATATTGTTATCTTTGGCTCCTTATTCTAATTCATCTTTATAGCGATGAGCCAGAACAAGGGCGCTTAGGGGCGGCGTTACCAGAGCCCCTCCGTTATGCTAGCCCCGGCATACCTGCTTTAACCGCGCCTCCCCCCGGTAGCCAGCTTACCTCCACCATGCCCTCCCCCCACCCACCCCCCCCCCTGCCCGGGATGTCTTAGCTTTACCATCGTCCCCCCCCTCCCCCGATTGGTCTGAGTACCCCCCCCTACTGTTTAACCTACCCCCGCACCCCCGTAAGCCTCTGCAGCTTACCTGTACCACCCAACCGTATGAGACTCGGACCCCGTATGCACTATGATTACCCACCCACCCCTCCGTGTAGCTGTGGCTTTACCTCGACCCCTACACCCCCCCCAGCCCCGTAGTCTTGCTTGACCACCCCCCCACCCCCCCGAGATAGTCTGAGTATTTTATAACTGTCCCCCCCGGTATCCTGATCATTTACTCGACCCCCCGTAGTCTGAGTTTCACCTCGTACCCCCGAGTCAGTCTCTAGCTATGCCTCGTCCCACCACCCCCCACCCCCCAGGGAGTCTAGCTAACTCGTACCCCCCCGGTAGCCTGAGCTTTACTCTACCCCCGGTAGTCTGAGCTTTACTCGTCCCCACAGCGTATCTGAGACTTTACTAGTCCACCCCCCGGTAGTTCGAGCTTTACCTCGTACCCCCCGGTAGTGAGCATTACTCGTACCCCCCATAGTTGAGCTTTACCTCGTCCCCCGCGTAGCCTGAGCTATTCTCGTCCCCCGGTAGTTGGCTTACCTCGTCCCCACAACCCCCCACCCCCCCGCGTGTATTCGAGTCTTTACCCGTAACCCTCTCCCCCCCCCCTCCCCCCGGTAGCCGAGCCTTTCAGCCCCCCCCCCCCCCGGGTCTGAGCTTACCCTCGTCCCCCCCCCCCCCCCCGTACCTGTGCTACTCAACCGTGTCGTCTTTACCCCTCCCGACATTTAATACTTAACGCCCCCCCACCTGGCCCCACCCGGTAGCGTGATACTCGTATTATATTTACCCCCCAGGTCGCTGGCTTTTACTGTACCCGTGTCTTTACCCCCCCCCCCACGATAGTCTGACTTTACATCGTCACCCCCCCCGTCCCTTTATCGCTGTGCTTTTACCTCGTACCCCCCACGGTAGCCTGTGCTTTACCTCGTACCCCCGGTAGTCTTGCTTACCTCCCCAACCCCCAGACCACCCCGGTGATAGTCTGAGCTTTACCTCGTACCCCCAGTCCCCAGGTATTAAGATTGTTTAACGACTCTGTCCCTCGTACCGCTCCTACCCCCGGTAGATTACCCCCGTATCTGGTTTAAACTCGTCCCCAAACTGACTACATCTGCCCCCGGTAGTTGAGCGCTGTACCTCGCCCCCCCCCGGGTGAGCCGTATCTGTTTCCGCGTACCCCCCCGGTAGTACTGAGTCTTTCTCGTACCCCCGGTAGTCTTGAGCTTTACCTCAGTCTCCCATTGGACGCGTAACTCGCCGCCCCGGTAGGTTTGAGCTTTACCCGTCACCCACACGTTCCCAACGTATGTTTACCTATACCTCGGTACCCGGTGAGTCTGAGCTTTTACTCGCCTCGGTACAGCACCCTCTCCCCGGGTAGTCGAGTCTTTACTCGTCCCCCCGCCCGGTGTCTGTAGCTTTACCTCGTACACCCCTAGTGGCCGGTAGTCTGAGCCTTAACCTGCCTCGCCGCTCCTCTCCCCGGCAGTCTGAGCTTTACCTCGTCCCCCCCCCAGGGCGTTAGTTTGAGCTTTAACTCGTACCCCCCCGGTAATCGAGCTTTAACCTCGTCCCCCCCTGTAGTCCGAGCTTTACACTGTCCCCGTGATCTTGCAGTTACCTGTTCACCCCCACACACGGCAGTCTGGCTTTAAATATCCTACCTCTCCCCCCTTAGGTAAGGTCTGAGCTTTACCCGTACGCCCCGCCGAGTCTGAGCTGTTTAACCTCGTCCCACGCCTTAGGTAGTCTAGTTACCTCGTCCCCCCCCAAGGTAGGTATCTGAGCTTTATACCTTCCTTCCCCCCGGTAGTCTGAGCTCTGTACCAGCCCTTCCCCCCCCCGGTAGTCTGAGCTTTACCTCGCCCCCCCCCGTTAGTCTGAGCTTTACCTCGTACCCCCCGGTAGTCTGAGCTTTACCTCGTCCCCCCCCCCGGTAGTCTGAGCTTTATACCTAGTCCCCCCCCCCACCGTAAGTCCTGAGTTTACCTCTCCCCCCCCGTAGTCTGAGCTTTACTCGTCCCCCCGTAGTCTGAGTCTTACGATCGTCCCCCCCTGTATTCTAACTTTACCTCGTCCCCCCCGGTTAGTCCTGAGCTTTACCTCGTCCCCCCCCGGTAGCCTGAGCTTTACCTCGTCCCCCCCCGTAGCCTGAGCTTTACCTCGTCCCCCGGTAGTCTGAGCTTTACCTCGTTCCCCCCGGTAGTCTGAGCTTTACCTCGTCCCCCCCGGTAGGTCGGAGCTTTACTCGTCCCCCCGGTAGTCTGAGCTTTACCTCGTCCCCCCCGGTAGTCTGAGCTTTACCTCGTCCCTCCCCCCGGTAGCCTGAGCTTTACCTCGTCCCCCCCCCCCCGGTAGTCTGAGCTTTACCTCGTCCCCCCGGTAGTCTGAGCTTTACCTCGTCACCCCCGGTATCGAGCTTTACCTCGTCCCCGCCCCGGTAGTCTGGCTTTACCTCGTCCCCCCCGGTAGTCCTGAGCTTTACCTCGTCCCCCCGTAGCTGCGCTTTTACCTCGTCCCCCCGGTATTCTGAGCTTTACCTTCGTCCCCCCCGGTAGTCTGAGCTTTAACCTCGTCCCCCCCCCGGTAGTCTGAGCTTACCGCTCCCCACCCGCGGGAGTCTGAGCTTTACCCGTCCCCCCCGGTAGTCCTGAGCTTACCTCGTCCCCCCCCCCCGTATCTGAGCTTTACCTCGTACCCCCGGTAAGTCTGAGCTTACCTCGTCCCCCCCGTCGCCTGAGCTTTACCGTCGTTCCCCCGAGTCTGAGCTTACCTCGTGCCCCCCCGGTAGTCTGGCTTTACCTCGTTCCCCCCCGGTAGTCTGAGCTTTACCTCGGTCCCCCCGTACTGAGCTTTACTTACCGTCCCCCCCGTGTAGTCTGAGCTTTACCTCGTCCCCCCGGTATCTGAGCTTACCTCGTCCGGTCTGGCCCCGGTAGTCTGAGCTTTACCTCGTCCCCCCCGGTACGTTGAGCTTTACCCTCGTCACCCCCGCCGTAGTCTGAGCTTTACCTTCCCCGTCCCCCCCCGGTAGTCTGAGCTTTACTCGTACCCCCGTAGTCTGAGCTTTAACCGTCGTCCCCCCCGGTAGTCTGAGCTTTTACCTCGTCCCCCCCCCCGATAGTCTGAGCTTTACCTCGTCCCCCCCCCCCCCCGTAGTCTGAGCTTTACCTCGTCCCCCCGGTAGTCTGAGCTTACCTCGCCCCCCCGGTAGTCTGAGTTTACCTCGCCCCCCCGGTATCTGGAGCTTTACACTCGTCCACCCCACGAGTCTGAGCTTTACCCGCTCGTCCCCCCGTAGTCTGTCTTTCCTCGTCCCACCGTAGTCTGAGCTTTACCTCGTCCCCCCGGTAGTCTGACCTGCTTTCCTCGTCCCCCCCGGTAGTCTGAGCTTTACCTCGTACCCCCCGGGTAGTCTGAGCTTTACCTGTCCCCCCGGTAGTCTGAGCTTTACCTCGTCCCCCGTAGCCTGAGCTTTACCTCGTACCCCCGGTAGTCTGAGCTTTACCTCGTCCCCACAGCCCCACCCCCGGTAGTCTGAGCTTTACCTCGTCCCCCACAACCCCCCACCGCCCAACGGTAGTCCTGCCTGAGCTTTACCTCGTACCCCCCCCGGTAGTCTGAGCTTTTACCCTCGTACCCCCCGGCAGCTGAGCTTTACACCGTACGCCGGTCCCCGCAGTCTGAGCTTTACCCTCGTCCCCCCCGGTAGCCTGAGCTTTACCTCGTCCCCCCGGTACCTGAGCTTTACCTCGTCCCCTCCGGTAGTCTGAGCTTAACTAGTCCCCTCCCGTAGTCTGAGCTTTAACCTCGTACCCCCCCGGTAGTCTGAGCTTTACCTCATCCCCGCCCCCCCGTAGTCTGAGCTTAACCTCGTCCCCCCCATGTAATCTTGAGCTTTAAGCCTCGTCCCCCCCGGGTCTGGTCTTTACCTCCGTACTGAGTTCACTCTCCACGGTGTCTGCGCTTTTACTCGTCCCCAACTGTATCTGAGCTTTACCATCGTCCCCCCCGGTAGTCTCGACGTTACCCTCGTCCCCCCCCCCGGTAGTCCCTGACTTTACCTCGTCC
>WNYA01002931.1:0-31697 GCA_019512145.1 Engystomops pustulosus | reverse complement strand
CTGGTAGTCTAGAGTAATGGATATACATGACGTCCCTGGTAGTCTAGGGTAGCAGATTCATGACATCCCTGGTAGTCTATGGTAGTAGATACTCATTACATCCCTGGTAATCTAGTTAGCAAATATTCCTTACATCCTTGGTTGTATATGGAAATGGATATTCATGACATCCCTTGTAATCTAGGGTAGTAGATATTTAGGACAACCTGAGTAGTCTAGGGTAGCAGATATTTGTTAAATACCCGTTAGTCTAGGTTAGCAGAAATTCATGACATCCCTGGTAGTCTAGGGTAGCAGATAATCATTAAATACTCAGTAGACTAGGGTATCAGAAAATCAACACACCCCTAGTAGTGTAGGGTAAAGGATATTCATGATATCCCTGGTAGTCTAGGGTAGTAGGGAAGCAGGTTGTTGAACGGTTTCACAGTTGATGGAAGGAAGAGGTAAATAAAAAGCTCCCTGGTGGTCTAGGGCTGGGATGGGATACACAATAATATTTCTACATTCCTGATGCTAGGTTCCCTTTAAATGTGGCCTCATTCAAACCCATGTGAAAGCGGTTCTGTAAATGAATCAGAAGATGAATTGATTTGTTGCAGTTCCTTAAGGAATAGTATCACACACCAGTAGCAGGCGGCGATGATGTTAACCAAATCTTTTTAGAGGGCTTCTTGTCTTTAAAGTGCAACAACTCCAGGAATAAAGTCCTTCATCTTATCGTCTACTATGTTTTCATCAGAAAACTTTCCTGGCGGCTTCTAGAGAACTTTTACACAACACAATCCATAGGAAGCCGTCGCTGAACAACACAAGATCAAAGATGTCGCAGATTCCTCTTCTATTAGGAACATTATCAAAGTGGCAGCAGGGACTTTTACATTATGAAGATGAACACAAGATCCACGTACAATCACATACCTTATGAAAAGCCCCATGCGGACACATAATACATTCCAAATTCTCATACAAACTTAATGTGTTGTATAGGAATGGATGCACAACAGTTATAAGGACATACAGAACAGCTGTCTACTCTGTATATGTAACAATAGCGCTTTTTACCTGCCAATCAAAGCAAATACCCAGAAAATACAAATCAACGAATACATATGGAGCCGGGATGAGGTTATAGAGTTGCTGCAACGTGACTTTACCGTAATAGTTAAAATAGTTTCATCATATAAGCTCAGCAGGAGCCTCAGATCCGGGCAGGATTTAGCCTAGCATGCAGTACAGACCCTACAGAACCAATGGAAATCATTACAAATTCAATAGGATCCATCAATCTCTATTGGTATCTATTGAGCAATGGAGAGCGTTCTCCTTCTCCAGCAGTTTCCCTCTCTCCGGTGAAGGAGCACTCTTAGCATAGTGGTTGTCTCCCCACCTTCTCTTTGGCATATATATATATATAGCTTTGCTATATACATATACAAGTACAAAGAAGGAAATCTTAATCAATTAAACCAAGCAAAATCCAGTCACAGTGACTATAGTAATCTTATATCTGTTATCCATGGCCTCCTTCCTTCTAAACTCAACTTTTATCATTATGCTAATGAACCAGAAGTGCTCTGGGGCGTTAGCAGACACCTTCAATGCTGCAGCTTCACAGATTGTTACACTGTCACACACACACACACAGCTCCATCAAAACTTCAAAACTTCAAAACCATCAAAACTTCTCCCTCTGCTTGCTGTAATACCACACATTGAAGTGGAAGTTTTTTTTTTTGCACAGTGTAAGTTAAAGCACAGAAGGGTTCTGGTAACGACCCCCAGAGCCCTACTGGCTCATGAGCATAATTATAAAAGTTGATTTTGGAAGGAAGGAGGCCATGGATAAGAAATATAAGAAGATTAACAATAAATAATCATCTTTATTTATATAGTGCCATCAAATTCCGTAGCGCTTTACAAATCATTACCACAATAACGGTGTCTTGATCTATGAGTAATGACCCTGGTTTATCATGATGGATTCTGATGATAAATTTCCTTTAATGAAGTATTTTACGAGTAGTTTACTATTATCATTTGCTTTATTTGCTTCTGTAATACACTGCATTGGAAAGACTCCCAGTGCTGTTATCTGGCATTGTGCATTAGGGGGCCTTGTTACCCAGAGATAACTTTGGGACTCCAGAATCCCATCCCTGCTTTTGGACATTGCACCATGGGAAAAGTGCAAATATCTTCTTCAGAAAGAAGAAAACTTAATCTTATTTATACAAACCACATACTTAATAACACAGACATTCTCAAGCAGATTGGATACTTTTCTTTCTTTTTGTAGACTAATTTCCATACAGTTTCTCCTTGTGGAGCATTGCCTGTAACTAAGTTGCCATACAGCTTGGATCTCTCTAATTAAAGTCAATGGGGGACATTTACCAGGGCTTGTAGACTAGTACAAAGCAGGAGGCCATTCTATTCCTCTTTATGACACTATACCTGTCCTAGCTATAGCCTGCGCCCAAACTTTATTTTGTGACTCAACACCAGCCAGCACAAGCAGCCGCCGACTGTAGCCTCCTGATATATGTGACACAGCTCAGGGTACAAATACACCCTGGTTCACAATGCACTGGCATATGATAATTCCCCTCCCCCCATAATCTTGATTCCAAATTTGGGATCAATTCAAAGGGGACCTGTCACCACCTCTTTAATAGTAGCCAATTCATTTATTCCATTGCACTTGTACATTTCTCACTATTCTTCATCAATCTTAAGCAAATAGTGTGAATATTTTCTGTTCTCTAGTGTCAATTGGGCAGGGGCATGTTGCTTGATCTGGCCCAGGTCCACCTATCTGACAGTAGAGTGCCTATTTAGCATATTAAGTATTTAAACAATAGTAATTAGGATCTAAAATGGTTAGGTCCTGGGCTGAAGCAGGTAGCATGACTCCCATCCATCTGACAGTAAAGGGCTAAATATGACGACATCAATTGCTCGGGAACGGTGGGGGCTAGAAAGAAAAATCCAACTATATCAGAATCAACCTAGACTCCATGGGACACGTTTACTTACTCGTCCGTTGGAGTTTACCAGAAGTGCATCGTCTGACAATAATGGACTCAACCGCGATTCACTAAGATCATGCTCCCAATATCCTGCATGTGTCGCTTCCCCGCTCAGGTCCACCGGAGTTCAGCCATCATTTTGGAGGTACATGTAAGTGCATGGGCTTGCAACACAATTTAAATGTTAAATCCTGTGTTATAAACCGATCGCGTGCACCAAAAACCCAGTGCATACACTTGTTAAATACCTGTCAGAACCGTGTAATCCCAGAAAAAGGTGCCCATGAGTCAACCTATAGAACCGCAACCTCTCTGCAACATCCAACAGTAATGTATCAGGTTATTATTTTAGTAGGTGGGCTCTCCATGCTGCGTCTAATGCCAATTCTTACATCAGGTGTGAAGAAACATTATTTCTAAGTGGCAGGTCCTACCTGCTGTACCCCCTGATGCTACTCCCCATTTTGCCGCAGGTGGTGCTGCCTGAGGCATGAGGTTCACCTCGCCTCATGGCTGGTGCACACCTATTATAGTGAAGGAGGGGAAAGGTCCTCTTTAATAATGGTCCACTATCACGGTCAATGGTATCCATGATTGTGGTGTGAATAAAACCTTACACATACGTGAAGACGATGACTTACAGTCAATGTGGTTCTCCTCAATCCAGCGAGTTGCTGGTAATGAATATTTATGGGTGCTTCAGCAACATGCCATTATTTCCCACCATTCCAAAAAGAGCTGATCCTTTCATTCTAGAAGAAGCAATTAATCAAACCCGCGCTCGGTGTAAACTGTTTCAAGAATTAAATTTGCTAAAATACAAAATAAATGGGATTTCCATGAATAACCCTCCTTACCCCATTCTCAATAAATTTCTTAAACAATATAAATGAGTCTGCCTGTACAGCTGTCATGCGGGTATTGGGCTTTATAGGCTCACTCTAGGTTTTAGCTTGCGTGGAACTTATGATATATGCGCCATTGCTTGGCGTTACGGAGGCTTCATGCTGAGAGAGGAAATAAAACATTGTAATTTTCTATGGATTTCAGATAGTAACAGTATACTTTTATTACAACTCAACGGCAGAAGAAATATTACCCTTGTATATGAAAAGTTATACAGATTTCCAATACACTTTCTGTATCAAATCCTCACAAATTTGGGTACCTCTGCTTGCTGTCAGTTTCCAGCATGGGCACACAGAGGCATAGCTATGTCCTGCCAAAAGCCATTAACCCGTGTATCAATCATAGAACCGGGACAGAGAGGTCAACATTGGTTCTGATGGAAGAAGAGCGAAAGACCAAAACAAGCCTTTGTATCATAGGGGTGTCCATGCTTTTAAAGGGGATGCCCAAAGTCTCATTGACTATATGTGGTTTAGTGGCCCAAATTTTCCTGAAAGGTTTAAATTCTGCCTGCCCTGTACTTGGGGGATTTGTCCATGGGATAGGGGATCAGTGGGGGTCTGACTGCTGGGACCCCCACACTCACTTATTGATGAAGTAATAGGTCCAACGTGCATCCTGTCATTCCATTAAATGTCAATGTGAGTGCTAGGAGGATCTCTTCTTGTTATCAGTGGAACCCCTACCAATCAGATTATTGTCCCCTATCCTATCACTTGGTATAAGTCATAGGCAGCAGTTATGAGGCCGATTTGGGACATTAAACCAAAGATTTGTGGTTTAGTCTCCCGATTCGCCCCAAAGCACCTGGGAGCAGGAATAACAAAAACCAAATCAGTACCTAGTGATGGGTCTGATGAGACTCCTCTCTGGTGTTCCAAACACCTAAGCATTCTCCGACAAAGCCGTCATAGTGGCTTCATTGAGCATGTGCCAAACCCCAGGAACTGCCCACCAAGGTATGTACAATAGGTTTTCTTTCCTGACCCCAGAAAACGAAGTTACTGGCCCATAAGGAACTGTGGTTGGTTTTGTTTCCCAAATCCACCAATGGCCAATGACTAAGGCTGCATTCACACATGCTATGATGTAGTATTTTTCTTTTTTTTTTGCCTATAAATAGTAAATCAAAAGAGGAAATATTACATACAGCAGTGTTGGGATAAAAAGAGATACTGTACAGGGAGATGAGTAACCTAAAGCTCCTGAGCCCCAATATAAAATTTGTAAAGGAAACCTCACCCCACATTTGGCACTTGTAATCCTGGTAAGCCTTTAGGCCCCCTCCAGCACCAGAGAAATTACCAAGCACATCTCTTGTGGAACAGCTATGTTCTAACCCACCACGCCGTCAGTCCATCAATTAGGGAGAATGGGACCCCCCTTTTCGTAATGGGTGGAGGTCCCAACAGTCAGACACCCACTGATCCAAACATATTGAGGATAGCAATCAAATTTGGTACAACCCCCTTTAAAATATCCTTTTTTACCAACTCTAATGTCAATAGTTATGTCTACGAGCTCTATGATTGTATCAAGCTGCCAGAAGTTGGGAAGTGTAGACATAGGAAAACAGATACCACAGATAAAAGAGAGCACTAGATATGCTGCATTGCCACCAGATAGCTTTCCACCCAACCACTAAGGAGAGCTTATTGCATACCTGTTTATTGCTGAGCTCAATGTATAAACAGTATACACCAAACTCTAGAGCCCCCTCTAGTGGTGGCAGAAAGCATAGTTAGATCTCTTTAAATGTTTAATAAGAAATTAATATATTCAGAATGTTGAGTCCAATTAGATTTAATAACAAAATGCAGTTTATACTGTATATGGATATTGGCTAAACTGAGTTCTTAAGATCATTGACAAGTAAGGCTGGATGTTAAGTGTTTGATAATATGATATCAGCAGTCTATAATCATAACCTATATACAACCCCTGCAGCTACAGAAAAAGAAACCTGCCATATATTATACTCCACAGATAGCAGCTCTCAAAGTTTATAGATAACAAAAACCCAAAGTCGCGTCCCTGCTGATTCTAGGTTTTGCGCTTTATATAATCAATATCCTTTTTTTTCCTCCTGGGATATAGCAGTCTACCATGGCATCTATTATTCATGGAAGGTTCTATTGTAGAGGTTTTTTTCCCCTTATCACTAAATTTCCATCAATGTCACACACAAAAACCTGCCAACACAGCAAGTATCCGGCAACACAAGGCGACAGCGGTAATGCAATTATTTAACTAGCTGCTGTGGATGTTCGCTGCTGGTTAATGGCCCAGATCCAGACAAACATGGATATAGTGGCATTGTTTGTATTGCAGTTTATAGGACTGATATGAATCAATGAGGACACAGGAGAAGGATAGGATTTGCAAGATAGTTAAATGGAACCGGTTATTTTGAAAATGCAGAATGAACTATATTTAGCATGTTATAAAGCAGGAGGAGTGGAGAAGAATGGAAGTGATTCCAGGCAGTGTGTTATAGAGCAGGAGATGCTGAGCAGATTGTACATAGTGTCTGATGCTTTATAACATGCTGCCTGCAGATAGGACACTATCTACAATCTACTCAGCGTCGGTTCCAGGTTTCAGTAGGCTCCTGGGCAACAAACGGGTTAAAAGTGGAGTGGTGTGGGGGGACTGACTGGCCTCCTGCTCCCTATTATATATTTAGTAGGGCGCCGCTAGTAGGAGCCAGAAGAGCCGGCTCTTCTTAGTGAGCAGAGCCTAATGATCCTGCTCACTAAGGCGAGCCGTAATTCCCATCACTAGTTCTCTCTGTACCGATGAGAAGGGACCTAGCCAATGTGACCCATCCCCCGCCTCTCTCCATAGAATTATGTGGCATCTGACACCTCATTTAACTTCTGTTTGTCTTCTAAGCAAGATGGAATTCAGCAGAGATTTCAGCAGAGTGAAAAGCAGATTAGGAGGGAAGGCTGAAAGATCCAAGCTAAGTGGAGAAATACAATTAAAAAGTTTATTGTGGTCTCTTCAACTATTAATTTAATACTATTAATTACAATACTATTAGTATAACAGAGGGGCACATTTACTAAGGGTCTGAACACCGCATTTTCGCCGGGTTTTGTGTTTTTTTCCAATTTGCCCTGAATTGCTCACGCGATCGGATTGTGGCACATTGGCGCCGGCTTGCATGGACGTCGGACATCCCGACTGATTTGGACAAACCGCAGAAATTAAAAAGCAAATTGTGTTGCAAGATCAGAACTCACATGCACCAGGAAGAAGAAGGTGAACTCCAGCGGACCTCAGCAGGGGAAGTAACACATGCAGGATATCGGGCGCACGATCTTAGTGAATCGCGGCAAACCCGAATCCTAGTCGGACATCCAGTGGGGATCGTGATGGGACGGGTAAGTAAATGTGCCCCAGAGTCTGTCAAAAATTTAGCGAGCATTCGATTCCTCTGCAGGGTCACACAGTGGGAATTATTATTAGAAAAACAATGGGCTGTCCATAAAAAAAATACATGATTGAGTTAGTTCCAATGTGAAAGACTTATAGATAGACTAGAATAGAGAGTCTAGAATAAGGAGATTTAAAGAGGAAATCTCTTTAGAAATAATAAGTACATGTAACGTCTGTAATCTTAAGCCCATTCCTTTTAAGATGGGGGGGGGGGGGTCCCATTATCTTCTATGGGGTTGTCGTTACTGAATCTAATGGCTCACTTTAGACAAAAATGGATTGTACTAGTAATGTCTACGGAAGGCACGAGTCTGTACAACAGACAGTGCTTGGAAAGGAAGTGTATTAGAAGTCTGGTCTGGTAATAATCCAATGTTTGCTTAGAAATGACTAACGTGCCTGTAAAATGTTCTAATATTCATTTAGCAAGTAAATATCAGAAGATGACATTTGATGAAAACATCACTCAAATCTCCATTTAGAGAGGAGCATTAGTGGAAGCCTTTGAAGTGCCATAAAGAATTGCATCTACGTATCTGCAGACCTATCAATCCAAGTCACGAGCCGCCGCCTAATGTTCTCTAGAAGAGCTCGTTGTAGGAGTGGAGGAGGCTAAGATGTGGCGGATACACTCAGAGAACACTTTATTAGGTACAAAGCTCTCGTACCAGGGATGACTTCCATTCCATTTCTGAAAAGACTGAAGCAAAGGATTCTGGTCCATATATATATATATATATATATATATAAATCATACAATGTCAATACAGGATTGAAGTGCTGAGAATTTCAGCCTCACCACAAAGGAGCTGTATAGGATTCAAAATAAGTGACAGGTCCTGTTTAAAGGGAACCTGCAGGGGCGTAAGTTGAGCGGGTGCAAAAAGTGCGGTCGCAACTGGGCCCAAGAGGCTAAGGGGGCCCATAAAGAGTCACTCCCCAATATGAGAAGATTATTACTATAAACCATGCATTATAGTTGGGGGCCTGGCACAGACTTTGCACTGGGACCCATCAGCTTCTAGTTACGCCACTGGGAACCTGTCATATTAAAGTTCAATCTCATCCTTCTGGAGCTGAGAAAATCAATGTTAAGGAGTCCAGTAGGTGGCCCTTATCAATGATTAACATTTTATGGTTCCTGAAGGGGTTGGCCACTTTACCTCATGTTTTTTGCAATCTGTGTGTAAGTGTGGCGGGCAGGATATTCTGTAATTTACCAGAATAAATCTATTTATAGTTTTGCTCCGCTTTCTTGTGTGGTGTTCTCGGGTAAATGCCGAGCGCCCTGCACAGTGTTGGGCTGTGAGTACAACCGCCATCCGTGGAGGTTGGGCCTTCATACCATCCTCATGGGGTTGGTTTCTAACATGCACGTTTGTGGCTACTGGAGGACATTTTGCAGGGTTCGTCGTGTTCCACTGAGAAGTGGTCTGTGGCCCCCACCTGCAGAACCACTCCTTTATTGAGTGTGTCTTGCTAATTACCTGTGAAATTGATCGCCAATCAGTATTGCTTTCTAAGTGGATACTTTGATTCCATAGAAGTTTGACTCACTTGAAGTTATATTGTGTTGTTTAATTGTTACCTTTATTTTTTTGAGCAGTGTAGATACACAGTTTACTATTATCACCTGCTCTGTTAGTCTGTAAAAGTTTTAATTAGGCCGGCGGCACGTGTGGCATTTTGAACCCGTTTTTGGGACGTTTTTAAGTAGTTCGTTAAAAAACCCATGCATTAATTGGTAAAACCGGTTAAAAACTGATGCACTTTCAAAAACCGCATGCGTTTTTTAATGGACTGCTTAAAGGACACCTGTCATCAGGTCTGTGTCACTATTTCTGTCACCTCTACCTGTTGGAGCAGCTCACAAGGATTCCATCCCAGCATTTATCAAGTTATTACATACATTAATCATTATAAAATCATCTATTCTTTATTATGTAAATGAGGCTGGTCACATGGTCAGAGGCAGTGATGTCACCCCTGTTCCCCCTCCCCTCTCCTCCCCCTGCTAATGTCTGTGTGTAATGTATAGTAAAGCATTGCTAGTGTGTGTGATGCATCTGCTGACATGCTGCATCCTCCTAATACACATGTGAGAGACACAGACATCAGCTACACAAGTACCTGACATGTTCTGCTATAACATGGCTGCCTGGAGCTGTTGTATCTCTCCTATACACACACACATGCTGCAGGGGGCGCCAGCACCAGGAAGCACATCATTATACAGCCTCACATCATTATACAGGCTGTCAGTCAAGCACTGGGGGTGTGGCTGTGCCTCTCACTCATGAATAGAGTGGACAGCTTGAATATGCTAATGCTTCATTGGACATTTCACAGGTCATTTGCATAAAGCTTTAGGACCTCATTGCTTAAGTCATGTAGAGGGACAATGAAGTGATAGAGGCAATGCTCTCTAATGGCAGTTTATGAAAATATATTTAGTTTAGGGGGGTTATTTTGCCTGACGGGTTCTCTTTAAAAACTGCCCAAAAACGGGTTCAAACCGGCACATGTGCCGCCGGCCTAAGGCTTTAGTTCTGTATTTGTGTTTAACGTACTATTGCTTTTATCACTACCGGAAATTGGTATAGGATGTGCCCTATGTTGAACCGTTTTTTTAAATAACCATACAGCAGGCCAAATTATTGTACATATAGTGATGTACCATGACCAGATAATAATGCTATACAGTGTACACCACTATGTATTACACAGATAATAGTCAAGATACAGTGACCAAATAACAATTCTGCACATAAAGTAATCTAATAGTAGTATTATAATACTCAATGTTATATGTTACCAGTGGTATATAACTCTAGCTCTAGGATCCATCCAATCACTTCCTGCATTTCAGAAACTATGTCACTATAAATCAGTTTATCCTAAGATAGATATGGGTGTGGTTTACTCTTCCCCCAAGAGGACCGGTATGTAGTTCACAGTCGAAGAGCTTTAGAGGGCGGCTCCTGGGATCCACATTGTAGGTCCATTGGTGGTGTTGGATTTAGGACCCCCCATGGATCATCTCCAATTATTTCCATGTATTATTTAAAATGATGATTATTTGATTTCCAAACAACATAAATTGTAACTCACATCTCTTTCACGGACACAACATTCTGCAAGTGATGAGTAAACTAACATGTTGTATCTGCTGCGTTAAGAAAAAAGAAGATTTAAAGGTCCTGGAAAAAGCAACTTATAAATCCCCTACAAGGTATAAAATATTCCCAGGTACAGAGAAATGAACCGCAAACATCTCAATTATACCAGATTTGCACTCTTGCCTATCAGACTCTCCCTCCGGCATCTCCATAATTTCCAGATACTTAGCGGTTTTGATAAGCAGCCGGTGGTATTTTGCTTCGTGCGGAGAGGTAAAGCTCATATTTAAGAGACTTGTCATTTCTCTGTAAATATTGAGATCAAAGTAAAGCAAATACAGGATTACTTCTACCTTGTTTTGCTTTCTACTTAAAGGTAAAAGCACTTGTGCTCTTCTCATATATACAGTAACAACCCCTTTAAAGGGAAACCATCACCAAAATTGTCCTGCAACGTTACATAGGTCTATACCAACACATACAGCCCATAGCTTTGTTTTTATATTCAAACAGTTTCTTCTACGGCAAAAGTCAACTTAAAAAAATATGCTAATGAGGCTTTAACTCTTTGGAGGTGGTGGCAGAGCACCTGAACTAACAATGCCCCCTGATACACTTCCACCACCCTGCACCTTCTCTCACCCAGCTAGGTCACACCTGAATCCAGTGAGAGGTTGAGCCAGAGCTCTGAGGTGCTATGTCAAAGCAGCTTCCCCCTAATTTGCATATTTTTAAAATGATGTTTCAGCATGGACAGAGCATCTGGACTCAAGAAACAAAGGCATGGGTGGCATGTGTGAGCACAGCCCTACATAACATAGCAGTTAGTTTGGGTATGTAAATCAGGGTGAAAGATTCTCCTTAACCCGCTACCAGGATTTTATAGCTCATTTCCATGACCCATACATTGCATAGTGGATGTTCTGGGTATTGCAGCTTAGCCACATTTACTTGAAGGGTCTTAGCTACAAATAGTCTGTGTGATACATGGACATAACATCATAAGTGACATCCAGAAGACTTAAACTATGAGACCAGTGCATTGGTTCAGCCCTGCTAGTAGCAAAATAAAGTACAGCATTTAGTAATATAGACCTGAATATGCTGCCCTCCAGGAGGCCGGTGTTTCAGCATTGATTTGGTATTCCAACTTGGGCTCTGCATCTGAACGGAAGTCCTGAGGGGTTAGAATTGAGGTCACTTTATCCATTGACTAGATTGCTGGGAGGGGACAACACAGGAAGTGACGTCCTTAGAAAAACAACAGTGACGTCCTAAGTCCAAGGAGGTCACCAAAGGGGTTTAATCCACAGGATTGGGCCTAACTTGCTGAACACTGGGGGTCTCAATCACTAGAACGAGGGGCCCGATGGGGTCTCAGTCAGCTGCGTTCATCTCTATGTAGCTGATGGAGATTGCAAAGCAAGGCACTCGACAATCTATGTCAGCTCCATAGAGATGAATGGGGCAGCCCGACCATGCACGACAAGCTGCTCCAGAGTGACAAGGAGTCCGACTGGGGTACATCATGATCCGTGGGGGTCTCATCACTGAGACCCCCACGATCAGCAAGTTAAACCCTATCCTGTTTCATGGGAAACTCCCTTTAAGTCCAGCTGTATACTAAATGCATTCTAAATGTAATGTACAGGTGGTCCCCTACTTAAGGACACCCGACTTACAGACGTCCCCTAGTTAAAGACGGACCCCTCTGCCCACTGTGACCATTATGGAAGCTTTCTAAATGCTTTACTATAATCCCAGACTGCAATGATCAGCTGTAAGGTGTCTGTAATGAAGCTTTATTGATAATCCTTGGTCCCATTACAGGAAAAAAATTGGAAACTCCAATTGTAACATTTTGTAAAAATTTTTGTCTGGAACTACAATTATAAAATATACAGTTCCGACTTACATACAAATTCAACTTAAGAACAAACCTATGGAACCTATCTTCTAAGTAACCTGGGGACCACCTGTATTATATTTAGAATATTCAGATTTTCTTTGTATATTTGTATATTTTTGCACACATTTATGTTACTGTGATGTGATATGAGCAGATATCCTGCTTTTAGCAATGTACGCACCTGGCAAAAGAACCAGTTTATAATAGAATTGCTTGCTCTGGGGAAGTCAACAGTTTCAGTGAAAGGTCAGTAGTCAGTTTTTATTCCCCTTTGCTGTTTTTAGTCTGATGTGATTATACATGTGTAGGGCACAGCTGCACACTGTAAAATAGTTTCTCGGTTTGATCAAATCTCTACAATTTAGCTGCCTAAACCTGCACATCTGTGACCAGCCTGGCTGTGCGTCACAGGAGGAGTGACGACTCTTCTCCGTACAGGTCTGAAGTAACTCATCGCCACTAAATATTTCAATAGAAAAAGTTAGTTCCCCATGGACACACATTGCATCTCCTGTGAGCACTAGTGAAAGGTATCTAGTAGTCCTGCTTTATGGTAAAATTCAGTGTGGGGGAAAAAAATTCGGAATTTTTTATTTCTTAACAGGGTTGTCCATAGAAAAACAAATGGTGTCAAAAGGCTACGACCCCCCACTGGACTAGTTTTTGCACTTCCAGTCGAACAACTCCATGTCAACTTCAATTGTGTGAATGGCAGAATAGTATGCTTTTGTAGGCAGATCAAACCAAACTGGGGGCGTGTCCTGACACTGCTGTGTTCTTAGCTCTCTGCATTCCAAAGCCCCTCCCCATTAAGAGCCAAACAGTGTGAGGAATCTTCCATAATCCTGGAATATAAATTAATTATTAATTCTGCTGCTACTTACAACATACACAAAGGTACGATTGAATATCTAGTACCCAGCACTGGGTTCGTTTAGATCCTGATGGCTGATGCTGGTATTAGAGGGGAAGCAAATTTGGCAACTTACATGTGCACTTATGACAAAACGGTCAACAGACATTTTCAGGAGGATTAGAGATTAGAAGTGTAGCATTCTGTCCACTACCAAGCCCTCCCTTAAAGGGCATCTACCACTAGGATGAAAGGCGGCATGCAAATGAGCCTGAGGGGTTCCATGCTCCATAAGCCCCTCAGGCTTATTTGCATACAGCCCTTCATCCAGGTAGTAGATGCTCTTTAACATATAACGTGTCACTTTATGTGGTTATAACTTTGGAATGTTTTAGCATCTCCTGGTGATTTTCAGACTGCTTTCAAGTGACACCTTGGGGCTTATTTACTAAGGTTCCGCGGATCGCACTTTCGTTGGATTTTCAAATTTTTCGGGATTTTGAATTTGCTTTTTTGGGATACACTGTGACAGATATTTAACTGGGGATTGTGACGCATGGGATCGGATTGTGGCGCAGCTTCACTGGTTTTCATACGACAGAAATCAGAAGGCAGGCCGAACGATCCGACTGATTCGGACTGAGCGCGGGATTTAAGATTCAAATTGTGTCACAAGACAATGCACTTACATGCACCAGGAAGAAGGTGAACTCCGGCGGACCTGAGCGGGGAAGCGACACATGCAGGATATCGGGCGCTTGATCTTAGTGAATTGCTGCACAGTGCATTCTGGTCGGATAATGCACTTTCGGGGATCGTAACAGGACAGGTAAGTAAATGTGGCCCATTGTACTTCACGCTATTTGAAAAATGTGTGTGATTTTTTTTTTTTTTTGTGTTTCTTTGTGAAAAAAATGGTAATATGTACAAAATAGAGAAAAATTTTCAAAATTAACACTTTTCAGCTTTCCAGGCAGATAGTCATACACCCAAAATAACTTGATAACTAACAATTCCTGAATCTCCTCTTTAGTTTGTCATGTTGTATGCACCCTCTTATTTTGTAAGATGTTATAAGGCATATAGGTTTAGTTCCAATTTTTAACATTTTTATGAAAATCACCCAAACCTATGTTTTGAGGGACAATTCAGAAAGAAGAAAACAGGTGCTTCAGCAAACATGACTCCACCTTCAGGCAGGGTCGGCTCCAGGTTTCAGTAGGCCCCTGGGCGACAGAGCCCAAGTGGACCCCTCTGCAGTGAATTCATGTGGCAGCATTAAAATTTCAGAAGCTAAAAGTCTCCTTCCCTAAAATATTCCCTAGTTTATCATACTAAACAGCCCTCTTAATGTATTTTTATATACCAGCCCCCCCCCAACACTATGGATTCATTATATGCAGCCTCCCTCACCTCCCATGGATTCCTTACATACAGCCTTATGTGGCCCACCCCAGAAGCTCTGGGCATCGGCACTTGCCCAGGTATGCCCAGTGCTGGTGCCGGCCAAAGCTAAGTACAAAGCTAATGTTGTTTATTTAGAAGCTCCACCAATAAGATTCCTTGATCCCCCATTACTTGGAACCCAATGAGAAAGCCAATGAATCCTTTACCACCTGACATGGCTTTACATGTGCTGTAAAAGTGCCAATCCAACAGATCTTGGCATTTAGGATACATTAAATGATTGTCTTCCTCCTTGGATGAATAGAAGGAAAATAATATGAATAAATCATGAATGGATGTTCAAATGCTGGATGTAATAATCTACGGCACTGGAAACGGCAGGAAATGTCTAATTATCCCATTCATGAACGAATACAATACAAGGACGTGTTAGATGTCGGTGATAGAGAAGAACTGTTGTGATTCTGAAATAAAGTCATCTTTAAGTGTAAAATGTTACCCATCCAAGGTCTTCTTGTTCCGCCAAACAATAACGCTGTCATCCGAGGTCTTTACGGAAGTTCCATTTACTCCGTGATTTTCCCAAGTATATATTGATATCTACATCTTAGTGCCAGAGTATAAACATTGCATCAAGGATCCTAATGTAAGGACTAGCCTCTGTATATTTTGTATGAGGAAGATATGTTCGAGACAGCTTTTAGGTGAAATAGTCTATAAAGACTGGTGGTTTCTTTAGATATTGTCAAATTCATCCAGAGAGGTCAAAAATACGACCACCAGTTGAGACTACCATAGATCAGAAGTATTAATTTTTCTTCATATCTTTCTTTCATAGATCCAGGCACCCTGACTGTGGTAATCTTATTATATCCATTATTCATGGCCTCCTTCCTTCTAAAATCAACTTGTACAATTATGCTAATGAGCCTAGAGGGCTCTGGGATATAAAAAGATAGGGAAACGGTTCCACTTTTGCTTACTCTTACAACAAAAGTTTGCCTCAGCAATAAGTGTCTGGATATCTTAAAGAACCTTCCAAGACAAAGGGATTACTTCTAGAGCGTGTCTATAATATAATAAATATTTTACAAAATGAATTATTTAAAAAAAATATTAACTACAAGTAAATTATTTATTAATTTGTTTCTAATTACTACCTTTTCATTAGCTACGGCTGATCTGTTTATGCAAATGATACAGGAACACTTTATCTTCTTCCAATATGGCCGCCCTCAGGGAACTTTTGATTAAAAAAAAAACCTAATAGTTACATATTTAAAAAAAAAACAAATATTATTTCTGTTTTACAGACTAATTAATTCTACTGACAATTAGAGGAGTGAAACAACCGCTTAAAAATCATTTACAAGGGCACCCAAATATCTTACTCTCCAACAATATGGAAGCTTTTTATGAATTTTTTTATGAAAAAATAGCTTGACGCTTGCTATCATTGGTTGGTCTATCTCTGATGTTAGTTAATTACTGTAATTTAGAGTGCCACATAGTAACAATTATTTATTTAAGACTTCACCTAATTGCCACTTGCAGTAATAATATCCAGCCGATACCCCGTTGTATATGGACGGATCCTCCTTTCTTCGAACCAACCAAGTGTCAGCCATGAGATTATGTTGTGGATAAATATATAGTGATTAAATAACTCTAGACATTTCTTATTACACAGTATGGTGTCCTTCACTCCTTGGTTTTATAAGACGGGTGGGGGGTGAGGGGGACACATATTGCCATAGTAACATCAGCAAATACCGTCTGATGTTACTATGGTAATTCCTCCATCCTGCCAGATATGGTTTGCACAAATGATCCTAACTTGTAATGAGATTTTTCTTCTTATATCCATAATAATCCTTTCTACATTTTTTATTCGAGAAATAGGTCACTTATTTATCTTGTCTTCTATTAAAGGGGCTTTTTTGGAATTTTTTTTAAATCAGTGAATCAGAGAAAAGGAAATGTAATTGGTCGTAATGTATCATACCCTGAGAAGACCTTTATATACCCTGGATTTCTTAAAACTAAAGAAAATACATTTTTTAACAAATTTCAACAACTTATGGTTAAAGGGTTTCTCCAGTGACATACAAGTTAGTTCCTATCCACAAGATAGAGGTTAACATGTTGATCGGTGAGTGTTTTACATGGGACCCCCATGGACCATGAGAACAGGCGACTGGATGCTCTCTTCATCTTGATGTACAGACTCCCATTCTCGTGGTCCATGGGGGGTCTCATCAATAAAATCGCCACCAATCAGCAAGTTAGCCCCTATCAAATCAGGGCTAACTTGTATGTCAGTGGAGAACCCCCTTAATTTCTCAAGAAACCAATGCACTACAATATCGAGTTAGGCCCGTTCCCCACTTGCATGCTGCCCGGATCGCAAGACCCAAACACTGCAAACCAGGACTGAACTCGCATGCGCTGCGTGTGTGATGCGAGTTCATAGCATCACACTTGCAAGCGGAGAACCGGCCTTAGGTTAGCAAAACCCTTATCAGACTGAAAAGCACTACCACTTAGTGGATAACTATAGCATAAATAACTCCCGAAAGATTATTGCGAAATCATGCTTTTTGGAAAGCTGGTCAGCTCATACCACTCATTCTTATTTTTGGATAGAGCTTAGTCAACAATGATTCTTCTGATCAACACCCCCCCCCCCCCCCATCTACACAGCAAATGTGAATGTCCACAGGCATGTCAAAGGGGTTTCCCAGGCTAAAAATGTCCTCAAGAAAATGTCCTCATTATCATGCATGAATAAATAACAACTGAAGTTCCACCTCTCTCTAGAATGGGGGTCAGCTGGCCCCTCTTCTTGCGGCCGGGCTGTACAGAGACTTTGACTCATAGGTCCGGCCATTCTCCATTAAAGTCCAAGTCTATATGCTCAGCTATTTTGGTCGCCCCGATACAATTGAATGGAGAGTGGCTGCGCATGCGCGGCAGGCCCTGCCCTTAGCCTGATTGTGTGAAGCATGTTAGCCAACCACTGGCCTCCAGATAGATGCAGTTCCAGAGGTGGGATCTGTATCTACAATAATAAACATGACAATTCCCCTCTAAAGACTGTCAGCAGTTTTGCAAATCCTTTTTCTAATTCTAATTCTAGATATAACGCCTAGAAGGACAAGCAACAAAACAAGCAACAAAATGTTAAATTAAATCAGGGACACTTACTCATACATCCAGGCACAGTGGGGCTCATTTACTAAGGGCTCCGCGGCCGAACTTTCGTCGGGTTTCCCGACTTTTTCCGTTTTGCGCTGAATTCCGCCGAGATTTTGTCGCACTGCGGAATTTAAAAATCGAAGTGTGTCGCAAAATCAAGCACTCACATGCACCGAGAAGAGCCAGGTGAACTCCGGCGGACATCAGCGCAGCAGCGACACCTGGTGGACATCGGGCGCACGGACCTTAGGGAATCGCCAGAAGACCCGAATCCTCGTCGGAGAACGCGCCGCTGGATCGCGACAGGATGGAGGAGCAATGGTAACATAGATAACAAATATAAGAAGATTATGGCCTGTAAAGTAACAGCACGGAGGAGCTATGGTGCCATGGATAACAAAAAAATAAAAAGAGTAAGTGTCCGTGGTTTTTTATGCATGATTGTGATGTTAGATTTCCTTTGAATCTCAACATATGAACTCAAATATGAACTTGTTTGGGGTCAATTCAACAGAATTTAATACATAAAATCAATCAAATTTGTTAAATTGCAGACTAAGAGACGGGTGCAGCAGAGTCTTGAAAGGGCAAGCAATGAGGCCAGCATACTGCGAACAGCTGCAGCACCTCTGGCCGCTTTCTATTGATCTACACCGTATACGCTTGTTATAACCTAATCCTGCTTCTCCACCATACCTGAACTTGACCTCTAGTTTTCCTCTAACCTTCTATCCTGCCTTCAGATTCTGTGCTGTGCTGAGACTATTCGAAATGTAGAAAACCTTAAACTTTGGCCAAATTCTCACCTATCACCTGTCTATATATGAACTATATCAGTGCATTTTAATTATCTTTTTCCTCCTGGTATGACTAACATTGGAGTCAAAGTTCACACAATGATCAATTTCCAACCATTCCTGACTGAAGACCTCTGCCTCATATCAGATACAAAAGCTGAAGTATAGATCTCTATGAAATGAGGTACAAATCCATAAAATATGTGAAAAATTTCTGTTTGCTGGAGACTGCACCATCGGGAATTGCATGTCAAGAACAGACAGCTTTGCCTTCAAGACAACCTTAAAGGGGTACTCCAGAAATAAGCATAACTGATATACAAATGGGTCCATAAAATATAAGCTAATATGTAATTAGCTGTTATTTCAGATTTTACTCCCCTTGCTCTAGACTTGCACTCGGACAGAAGATGGCCTCTGATCACATGTCCATGTCCATGTTCTGCCCGGGCAGGTCATGTGATCACCATCATCCAGTATGGCAAGTGTTGTGGTGAGACGTCATCTCAGTGAGTTAATATGCAGTGATGGCAGTTACACATCATTACTATGATCTGGACAGAGCGGGACAGACTGGGAGCAGAGCATCAGAGGTAGGAGGAGTTTCTGAGAACTAAAGGACCACGGGACTTGTAGTTTCCAGTGTCGGCCATTTTGTTGATAACTCTACCTACTTTAGAAAGCCCGTAACACTTTTTGAATCATAAAATCAAACTATTTAAGCTCCATTTTGTGACCAATGACATTGAACTTTGTTATATTCATTTATTTATAGCATTATGGGTTTTGTATCAGACGTTCATATTCCCAGAGTAACCCTTTAAGCTAACCTACTTCTTTAATCTATGATGTACTAATATAAGAAGAAGACTTTAAGACTTCTGAGCAGAGATAGGTGATACACATCTGATTGCTGTATCCCGCACATCTAGGACTCCTAGAAGTCAACCTTCAACCAAGACAATAATTGTAACTCCAATCTACTAGTATAAGAAGAAGATTTCAAGACTTCCTCTAAGACGATTTTGGTTAAATGCCTGATCACCGGAAACTACCATGCCAAGATGTCTAGAGACATAACCTTCAAGCCAACCTTTAGAGCACATGCACACAAGAAAGTGCTTTACCTGTGCGCCAGCCACACAAACTGTGGCTAATTCATGGCCACATATCCTTCTATTGGGCACATTCATAGTGCACTGCATGCACCGTCTCTCACCGCACTGGGCACAGTGGCAGGGAAGTCCATTCCTATGAGGCCATAGATAGTATATTTTGCAACTCCAATGTTCTAGTATAAGAGGAAAACCTCCATGCTTCTAAGAAGATTGATGGTAAATTCCTCATTGCTATGGACTTCACTATCGGGATTCCTATGTTTAGAACAGCTAGCATTCCTCTTAAGTCTAATTTTAGATAAAGTGCATCTTGCAACTACAATAGACCAGTGTAATAAGTAGACTTCAACTGCACTGCTATGAGTCCTATGTCTAGCAAAGACATAAGACCGTAGCCTAAAAGCCTACCAATTGCCAACTTAATTTGTGCAACTACAATATTATAGCATAAGAAATAGGCTTAAAAGCTTTGTAAATTCCTTATCAATGATCACCGGAACACTGGTACTTCTACATCTAGAACTGTTAGTGAAACCTTTTAAGGACATCTGCCACCAGGATAAATGATTGTAAACCAAACACACTGACATACTGGTGTGCACCCCTCTGGCTGAATCTATTCTTCTTTTAGCTTCGAATGTCCTAGTTTGTTCCACAAAAAGGCTTTTAAAATTATGCAAATGGCATATATGGAGCCTGGAGCCCCTCATGCTCATTTGCATATTTTTTAAAGCCCTTTCTTTCTTAAAAACAACGGTACATGCAGCTTAAAGGAAGAGCACATCCTCCAGAATGGGCACACACCAGAATGTCAGTGTGCTTGGTTTACAATGCTTCATCCTGGTGGTAGAGGTCCTCTAATTTTAGGCAACGTACTCTTTGCAACTACAATGGACTAATATAAGAAGTATATTTCAAAGCTCCTTCTTAGCAGAGGCATGTGATCAATGTTTGATTGGTGGGGATCACACTGCTGTGGCTCATCTAAAATCAATGGTTTAACCTTCAAGCCTACCTTTAGCCTACTCACAGCAACTATGATAAATTAGTATTAAGTTAGACTTCTTAACAGTAAAAGATGGTAACCATATGATCACGTGGACTCCGCTGTCTGGAACAGCCAGCTTAACCTTTAAGTCAAACTAGAACAAAGCTCTTCTTGCAACAACAACGGCTTAGTATTATAGGTAGACTTCAAGGCTTCTTCTAAGATGGTGGTAAATGTCTGATCACTAGTGACCGCACTGCTCAGATGTACAACAGCTAATAAATCCTTGAAGTCTAACTTTAGTCAACAAAATTCTTGAGACCACGATAGACAAGTCTAGTCTAGGATGTAGACATCAGTTAAGAAGATAGATGTTAAATACCTAATCATTGGTGACCGCATTGCTAGGACTTCCATGTCTAAACACAAAAAGATTCTTTGTACAGTGTTAGGCAGTGGCTCAACAGATGAAAGGTGAAAGTCCTTAGTTTTGATACCTGAAAGGATAACAACTTGAAATCTATATTTTGTGCTAGAGCCAGGTCCCCAATCTAAAAATCATCATTGTCAGGACCTCACTCCTCTTCAGCAATAACAGGAACATCTCCCTGGAACCAGAAAAGATATAAAACCTGACATGACATAATGAGCCCTGATAGGATAAAGATTCATAACTGTAATAAGGAGTACAACATTCCAGGTAACTTTATCTGCACCTAACACAATGGGGCACATTTACTATGGGTCCGCACACCGCATTTTCGGGGTTCCTGACTATTTCTGATTTGCGCCGCATTTAAGTGGGGTTTTTGGCGCACGTGATCGCATTTTGGCAGAATCGTGCCGACTTTCATGCAACACAAATCGGGGGGCGTGGCCGTTGGACAACCCGACTGATTCGGACTAAGCGCAGGATTTAAAATTCAAATTGTGCCACAAGACATGCACTCACATACACCAGGAAGAAGAAGGTGAACTCCGGTGGACCTCAGCAGGGAAGCGACACATGCAGGATATCTGGCGCATGATCTTAGTGAATCGCGCCAGACTTCATCCTCGTCGGACAACGCACGTCGGGGATCACGACAGGACCGGGGAAGTAAATGTTCCCCAATGTGGTCTATCTAATTGTGTGTACCAGATGTCCTATCGGAGGCCTCTATGTGGGTGAAACAGAGAAGCAACTCAAGGATAAACTCTTATTGTCACACCATAAAAGAAAATAGAACCAGTGGCTCCCCCCTGATGAAGTCACCTTAGGTGACGGAACGCGTGGGGCATCACGACCCCCTGGCTGTCTCTGGTGTTGTGGTCCGGTAAACTGCTATGATTCTGCTTGTATACGGGCTATATGCAGCGCTTTATACTTTATGACTATTGTTATGTAGGAAAGTTTACTGTACCATTGTGTTAGAATGCACTTTATGTAACTGATCCCTTTTGGAGCTCTTATTGTATTTACCTATTGACACCAGATACAATTTATTGCAGTCAGGGTGGTTTCCTTGGGATGATTCTACCACTTTCATCCCATTGAGTCCTTTTGTGTTTGTGTACTTGTTACACGTTTTAAGTGTTTTTAAACTGGTCAGTGTTTGTCAAAATATTTGGTATGTGTTAATAAAGTTTGATATTTTGCTTATAGTTTGGTGGTCTTGACACGCTTTTTTTCTTGTATATATTTGTTGGCATTTTGTGTCTATAAAGCAACCTGTATACATTTGCTGTGCAGGACCCACACCTCTTTGTCGTAGATACCTTTTATTGGCTAACTAAAAAGCATGATATTATTTGCAAGCTTTGGAGACTACCTTGGTCTCTTCATCAGGCATTTTATCATGCCTGATGAAGAGACCAAAGTAGTCTTGAAAGCTTGCAACTAACATCATCCCTTTTAGTTAGCCAATAAGTTATTAACAACTGAGGACTCTCAACTTTTATCTACAGCATTTACTGCTAATAGTGTTTACTCTTCTCTACTTACATTGCTTCTTCTGTTTCTTATCACTTGTCTCATCAACCACAGCCTTACTGTGTCCACTTGTGTATAAATTTGTGTTCTATTCAGAAGTTGTCCTATACCAGCGATGGCGAACCTTTTAGAGACCGAGTGCCCAAACTACAACCAAAATCCACTTATTTACCGGAAAGTGCCAACATTGCAATTTTAAGCAGTAACTTATTGCTCCTTGCTCTGTCACTGCTTTCAATCATATCAGCTCCCTGAGGCCACCAATACAGTTGAAAGAAGGAGGGCAAATTCAGAATGTCATTGTAGGATGACCTGCAAAGATACTGCAGCCCTGTCCACACCTTCTCCCTTTTTCCGCATTGAAAATTGAAGTGTCGCTTTAAAAAAACGCTGAAAGCAGTATCTCTTAAGTTACCTGGGACTGCAGGAAGATTTGGTAGATTTGCTCCTGTTTTGTGAACTCTGTCTTGGGGCGATTGCCTGAGTGCCCACAGAAAGGGCTCCGAGTGCCTCCCATGGAACCCGTGCCATAGGTTCGCCACCACTGTCCTATACCATGCCTGATGAAGGGACCTAAGTAGTTTTGAAAGCTTTTTAAAGATTGCCATCATCTTTTTTAGTAAGCCAATAAAAGTTATCAACAACTGAGAACTTTCATCTAACCTTTCATCATGTCTAAACAAAGCTTCCAAATCTAACCAACAAGACCTCCCTTAGCCAAACTACTTCTTGCAAACATGATGGCCTGTGCTAATCATAGCATACTGTAGCTCTAGATGAGTTGCACATACAATAACAAAGTTACACCAAGGTGCAAACAGACTTGATAACTGGGAGATCTGATTTCCACACTACACTGTGAGGGGCTGGCACAGTCATGTTTTAGTGAAGTCTTCTCTTCAATAGGTTTAATTGGGGTCCAGCTTCCAGGAAGGTTTTCTCACAAATTGGACTCATTATATGTCAATTGTCCTGATTTTTGTTTCCTGCTAAATTGTTATCCTCCGAAAGTCTTACAGCTGAGATTTCGATAGCGTCAGGAAGTATAGCGAAGTTCTTAAGATCTGCTTGCTCCAGCTGTGCTGTTAATTTAATTCTCAACTCATTATGAAATTACACGAGAAAAATGGTAAATTTCAAACTAGAAAAACTAATTGAAAGTTGCAAATTTGTATAAAAAAAGAGAAACATGTTGGTATCATAGGGAGGCACATGGAGTAATAGCGGACCTGGGCTTATAAATAAAATTGTAAAATCTCTTTTCTTATTCTATGGTTCTAGATCAGTGGTTCTCAACCTGTGGGTCGGGACCCCAGCGGGGGTCGAACGACCAAAGCCGGGGGTCGCCTAAAGCCATCGGAGCCGCAATTTTACTGTGTTTTTACTGCGAGTTGCATGGTTTGGGGTCACCACAGCATGAGGAACGGTATTGCGGGGTCACAGCATTAGAAAGGTTGAGAACCACTGTTCTAGATGGATGAAAAACACAACAACTTATTCATCAATTTACCACTAATCTAAAAATTTAACTACGCATACTCACCTATTGTCCTCTTCATCTCAATCCAGGCGTTGGTCTTCTTTAATATTGACATCCCGGGATCGCTTGATAAAAATAGTTTTAAAAAGCAGCCTGGAGTATATGGATGATTATCAAAATGATAAAAGGATAATGCACAGCATGGGGTCACAGGAGACACAGTGGGGCAGAATATTCTTAGTTGCCATGGTCATATTCTGACTTTCAGACAGCTTGATAAATCTGCCCCAGTATCTGTAGCAACCCCTCATCTTTTTGCAGCATAAATTCCCATCACATCAGAATATGATCTGAGGCGGCATTCACATGACCGTATGGCTGCAAGCTTGAGGCCATAGCCTTAGAAAAGCAATGGCTACAGAGAGATATGGTGCTGCACACGTGCGGCACTGTACCGCTCCATACACTGGAAAAACATAGGTAATGGCCATGCACTGTGGATCGCTTTGGAGAGGGGAGGGGTCATTCCTTCTCTTCTCCATCTCAGGTGACGTATGCCCGCCCGGCCGTAGCCGAGCGGACATACATCATTGTGCATGTAGCCTTACAGTATACTAAAAAATATACTTTAGATTCCCAACAAACAGAAAATAATGGTGGGCAGAAGGACCAATGGGAATCAAAATTTATACCCAACCTTCTTAATGTTTCTAATGCATGTTTTTAATCTGCGAATAAAAATGTAATACATATCCAGATACGCAACTCTCTGAGCTCCATCTTACTAAGACTTATTATTTATTTATCACAATTATATAATACTCTTGTTTTAGTCATCTGTACTTATAATCATTCTGTGACCTGCAGGGAAAGGGGGCGGGGACTGCAGTCATAACCAATAATTAGACAGGGGGTAGGTCCGAGACCAGTCACATTTTTTTTTTTAATGCAAAGTTCTATTTATGCAAATTAACTCTCTAAATGATTTTGGTTCCCCCACGGGCATTACAGAACCTTGTTTGCAGCAAGCAAACAGCAAACCTTTGTGAGCATGTGGCCTAAGACAGTGATCCCCAACCTTCTTTTGACAGGCTGTAAGCATACATTTTCTTGAGGGACTGGTGGGTGGGGGTATACGGTCTGGTGTCATAGTTTCATAGCCAAAAATGTATGTTTGCATGCCCCACCATAACTCCCTGCGTGACTAGTTTAATTTGTCCCTTTCCGGAAAAAGCACCCCTCCCTTTTGTTGTCCCTTACCTACAGCATGCCCCCTCTCATGTCTCCTTTCCTTTAGCTGCCTCCACCCTCTGAGCCAAACTGTGTAAAATAAAAAATACTCACCTCACTACTGATTCCCCCACAGCAGTCTTCTCTTCCTTCACTTTTCTTCTGCATTAATGCATGGTTCTATTGTCGGTAGACACGATGTGATGACATCATGACACTCGCTGTCAATAGAGCAGCGCATTAGCATGGAAATTAAGCAAAGCAAGAGAAGACTGTTGTAAGGGAACAGGGAAGGTGGGTATTTTTTTTTTTGTTTTCAAAGAGGTCAGCCCCGTCCCGGAACCAGATGTTCCACGGCCCAGTCTTGGGCCACAGACCGGTGGTTGGGGAACACTGGCCTACAAGATATGTCACTCATTATGTACTGGACATCCTGAGTAGTAAAGGTCACCAGCTGTAAAGATTTTGTTTACATAAAATTAAAAGCTAAATCAGTCCCACGGAGTTGGAGCTTACACCTGTGCCGGTTTTGGACCTCACCATTCTGTTACTGAAGATCAATCTTAAGGAGTGGGGGCACAGTACCTTCACCAGCTGTTGGACCTCACCATTGTGATATTGATAATCAATCCTAAGGAGTTAAACCCTTTGCTTAAGCCTGGTGTTGGACCCCAACATTCTGATATTGATCACCTATTCTTAGGAGGTGGACCCTGCCCCTTCACCTGGTGTTGGATCCCACCATTCTGAAACTGAAGATCAATACTAAGGATTTGGCCCAAGTGTCGGACCACACCATGCTGACACTGATGATCAATCATAAGACATTTGTAATGCCGTCTGCACCAAAAGTTGAACCCCCTTGCTTGTGCCCTTGCTTGTTGGATCTGCCGTTTTTATACTGATACTAGTTCTGGAGTTCAGTCTGAAATTGGTGATCTATTCAAAGAAGGTGGACCCTGTCCTTTTGTCTGGTGTTGGACCCCATCATACTAATGATCTAGCACAAGTGGCTGGACCCTTTATCAGCGCAAGGTGTTGGAGCCCACCCTCTTGATATTGATGATACATCCAAAAGAGCGGTACAATTATTTTGAACAAAACCCTTTACAGTGAACCTGTCAGGTTCATGTAGCCCCTCAAACCAAAGGCGTGTCTAAAAGAGGAGGAAGGGGGAGTGCAGCCTGATTTAGGTCATCTCCAGAACACTCGGCTGACTCAATTCAAGAGATAACAATGTAAAGGTGTTCCTACTGTGATTAACTCGTTAAATAGTGCCGACGGTGGAAGGAAGCTCTTACTTACTTTTATAAATAAGTGTATGTGTCATTTTTCAATTTTATGATACTGTATTTTTTCTAACTTAAGGTGTTAGTGATGTATTATATTAGTTTTATATTGATTTGCATGAATGTACTTGTCTGTTCATGTTATGTCATATCTTCATGTGGTTGTGTCCGTGCTGTGGCAAGAAATAATTTCCCATTTTTTGGGATTATTAAAGTTTTATCATATTGTATCATATGATTTTATAATTCACAGGATCCACTGACTCATTTCAATATCATCATGCAGAGCAACTACAGTAAATGTGCTAGGACCATTGGTTTGGGGAAACTAGTTGTGCCTGACAGGTTCCCTTTAAGCAAAACGACTTGACAGCCGTGTTCATTGTAATATCTAACACACATTGCTTTTAAATAGACTATAGACCTAGACTGGGTATCCAATGGAAGAAAAATGCTATTTATTTTGTGAATGAACATGGCCATATGGGCGGAGCTAACAAATCACCGCTAATGAGCCAGTGGAGATATTAGAACGTTATCGGAAATCCTGTTCGGTTTCACAAGAGAACAGATGTGCAAAGGGGGGGGGGGGGGACATACAAATTCTGTTTAAGCTATGCTGATTTCCAGCAATGAAAGGACATGAAATAGGAGACAGCTGCTCGCCAGTCGGTAACGTGAGACAAGAGGAATGAGGAATCTGGGGAGGACAGATAGCATTGTGTATCATCAGCATATAAACCATGCCGAAGCCCAAAGGAATTAATCAGCTGACTGAAGCCATGTGCATAGATGGAGAACAGAAGGATGGAGTTCAAGGACAGAGGGTTGTAGCGAGCAAAAATGAAGGAGAGCGTGAGATGAGGACCCAAAGAGGAAAACCATGAATGACTATAGAAAATTATATTCACTCGGTGCGGCTATTTTTTCTGTGTTAAATCGCAAAATTGTCTTAAAAATGTGATAGATACCAACGTAAAGATATTAGAAGCGATTGATTTACCATTAAAGACCGGAGACTCAGCAGTTCTAGTCAACATAACTTGACTATGTGAGGGTTAGCATGGAAATTAAAGGGGTTTTCTGGGAATCGTGGAACACCCCCCTGGAGGTGAGGGCAGGGTTCCCCACTTCTGATCCCAGTATAGCGGCAATCTGAATGGTCCGAACCACTCTATGTGTATGCAGCACCGGGTGCTGTTAGGTTTAATGATAAAGCAAAGCCTAATGTGAGAAAAAGGGAAAAATCATATAAAATACAATAAAATATAAAGAATGTGAAATATGCTTTGCAAAGTACAAGAAAAAACAAGACATAAAAGCTATTAAAATACTAAAACTTTTATATACAAAACACTAGTAGTGAGCCCCAGGACACTACAATTTTGCCAGAAAAAGCCTTACACTAGGGAAACACTGTGAATTTTTGACCTACCACCATATAGTAAAAAAAAACATTACCACCATACTATAATAATATCTCCAAATATATTGTAAGGGTATATGACTCCTACTATCCCTACTAATGCAGAAAATTCCCACCAATTACCACATTACTATATACTATGAGCCCCTGGCACCCTTACTTCTATGGACTCCCACTTACTCACAATCCATTTACTCTTCAATACAATGACCACGGTGCCCCCACTTCTATAGTTTATGATGCCTTGTCAGTCTGCAAGAGATTGGCCCCACAAAGCATTAAAAAATGTATATATGTATGTATAAAATGTTATTGAGTAATTTTCCTGAATCTGAGAGCACCGTTAGATGCTCTTAGGCTTGTGGCCTACAGTGTTAATATGAATATAGTGCAAGGATACATAGGACATGTCAAAGCCAATTAGCTTTCAATGGAGAGGGGAGGGGTGAGGAGCGCACAACACTCCTCTCTCCTGCACGTGGCTTGATGCTGCAGCCCGGACAAGCATCTGTTCGTGTCTATGAGGCCTTAGTGTGTCTCAAATTTTGTGCCATACTGTGTTCAATATAGCTCATATGATTCTGTGAATCAAGTTTAACCCCTTACCAATGTGTAACTTACTGTGACTCACTGGCTGAGCCCTCTCCATACAAAGTGAGTGTTTGCTGCATATTGCAGCAAACATCTACAAGTAAAGGGTGTCAAAACTTTGATTGCTGCCGATGGCGTTTGGGTGACATCATCTTGGCTTAGAGCATTGCTTGCCATGACACAACATCTATGACCAAAGGCTGTAAGACCTGAGGCGGTATCGTTTCTGAACAATAGTTACAATATGCCAAAGGCATATTGTAATACATGATCAGTAAAATCCCCATATGTCTACATACCATAGTATGGCAGTGTATCGGGGGTCTGAAAAATAGTAAAAAAATAATTTAAGTTTAAAAAAATAAATGAATAAAAATAGAACTGATATAAAAATAAACAGTAAAAATCTGTTAGGTATTGTGCGTCCCAAAACATTCAATCTATCAAAATATAATAACGGTTATTCCCAGCGTTTTACCCCATTACAGAAAATGGCGGCCAAATGTCCAAAATAGTATTTTGTCATTTTTCAATAGAAAACACTTTTTTTATAAAAAGTGATCAAAAATCAAAATGTCATCTCATCTTGCAAATAATCATTTGTCACACAGCTCTGTACACCAAAGCATAGAAAAGTTAGAAGAAGGCAAAATGAAGAATTCTTTTTTGTACAGGTTTTAATTTTTCAAAATGTATTAAAACACAATAAAACCTATAAGAATTTAGTATCTCCATGATTGTAATGACCCAAGGAGTGAAAGCGGTAAAAACCAAGAAAATGTTGCAAATGTGTTTTTCCTCCAATTTCATTGCATTTGGATTTTTTTCCCATTTCCCACCACATGGCATGGAATATTAAATACAGTCACTATGAGGTGCAATTTGTTACGCAGAAAACAAGCCCCCACACTGCGCTTACATGGAAAATAAAAAAGGTTACAAATTTTTGAAGGTGCGGAGTGAAGAATGGAAACGCATAAATGAAAAAAGGTCGTTAAGGGGATAAGTCAATACTTTACTTCAATATGCCTCATATTTGGGACTTTATTGTCTCTCCTTGTGTCTCATATTTGGGCTACTACTTTCCCTTAGTATTCCTCATACTGTACCTAAGTAAGGCCTCATGCACATGAAAATGGCTGTATATACAGTTGTATATATGTGTAGCATATGGTCCCATTCATTTTAACAGGCAATATGACCATCCATTTCAATGGAAGTATTGTGCACCGTACCTTTATCAAGACTTGAAAAAAAATAGAGAGCATGTCCCATTTTCTCCCTTACAGGCAGTCTCCTACTTAAGAACACCCGACTTACAGATGACCACTTGTTACAAACTGACCTCTGAATATTGGTAATTTACTGTACTTTAGTCTCAGGCTACAATAAAAACAGCTATAACAGTTATTAAAGGTGCAATTAAGCTTTTTTTGTTAATCCTGGTTCTGATGACAATCTAACATTTTTAAAATCCAATTGTCACAGAGAACAAAAAACATTTGGCTGGGGTTATAATAGTAAAATATAGAGTTCTGACTTACATACAAAGTCTATGAGAAAATAAAATACGGGTTGCATACAAGCTGCATATGGTTGGGCACCGTATACTGTCGTATATATACATGCAGTATCCAGAACCAGTGCGAGGTGCATTCTGTCAACCAGCCAATAATCAGCCATCTATCATTTGGCAGACCACTGTTTTTATATGGATACGGTGCCATATGTGTTCATACGGATGAAAAACATGCTGTATTTAGGGCCAAAATACAGCTATATATACAGAACAGGAAAAAACATATGGCCGTGTGTATGAGGCCTAAGACTTATATTTGGCCCCTTACTGTACCTCAGGTTTCAGTAGTTGTTAAACCACATTTTGCCTTGAAATTGGTCACACAATGTACCTCAACCATGCTTTAAATTTGCGCCAATACCTTACCTCAGTGTTCCTCATATTTGGCCCATAATGTCCTCACATTTCCATTTATGCTACACCTCATGGTGTCTTAAAATTGAGCACATAAAGTACCTCAACTTGTCCCTGTTTAGAGCCCCTACAATATATTAGTGTTCCTTCAATTAAGACCCACTCTGTACCTCAGCACGCTACAAATCTGGGCCTCCGTGTATCCGTAAATGGGGCCTATACTCAATTTTACTGTATTGAGAACATTTAACCCTAAGTGTCTCAGATTTGTACCACATATTACCTCAGTGTGCCCTGCATAGACACTTACATTTGCGTGTGATTTTGTGAGGTGAAAAATTGAGGCATTCTGCCATGACATTACTACATTACTGAGGCATTCTCATCTGAAGCATTGCCTCTAGGGAAAAACAAATAGACATCATAGATTGGTACACAGAGTGCCTATGGGTCCATAAATTGCTTTATGAGGTCAGCGCAGTGTACATAAGCCCTCATACCGAATTTGGATGTGCTGCCATACGGGTACACGTTGCCCTAACCTGGCACGAGAAGCCATTTCACTGAAGTCTATACTTCTCTATGAAGTCATTCATATGTAAAATAAAATGTATTTTGTCTATTAAACGTATTACAGTCAATTTTTTTTTACTGTGTGTTTATACAGATGTAGTCATATTCAGTGCTGCTCCGAGACTATTAAATACTGCCTTCTATCTTTAATTAGGCTGGAAAATTTCCTACATCTGTGGTTTGGGAGTCCTTGTCAGCCCACTAGATTGAATCACATGGATGCTACTATCCTCTAGCCATCAAACAATTGATTTTTGCAGGATTCTGCTCAGATTTCGCTTCAGGGACAAGAGATATGTTCATTCATTAGTCAGTCACTTTGCCTATGCTTCATTGGAAGAAAGGCTTTGGATTCTAATATATATATATATTTATATATATATATATATATATATATATATATATCTGCTCCCCATATATATATATATA
>WNYA01002930.1:0-31699 GCA_019512145.1 Engystomops pustulosus | reverse complement strand
TGCTCTCCTCAATCCCCAACCCTGTAAGGGACGTGCTCTTCTCAATCCCCAACCCCGTAAGGGACATGCTCTTCTCAATCCCCAACCCTGGAAGGGACGTGCTCTTCTCAATCCCCAACCCTGGAAGGGACGTGCTCTTCTCAATCCCCAACCCTGTAAGGGACGTGCTCTTCTCAATCCCCAACCCTGTAAGGGACGTGCTCTCCTCAATCCCCAACCCTGGAAGGGACATGCTCTTCTCAATCCCCAACCCTGGAAGGGACGTGCTCTTCTCAATCCCCAACCCTGTATGGGACGTGCTCTTCTCAATCCTCAACCTGTATAGGACGTGGTCTTTTCCATACCAACCTTTATCGAATGTAGCCTTCTTTACCGTCAAAGTATTCATACGTATAACTTATCCAGTTACTTGCCACAGGACATGGTCTCCTCCATTCTTGACCTCTGTATATGGTCTCCTCCAGCCCTGACCTATATAGGACACAAAGCTCCCATTTCCAACCAATAGAGGACATGGTCTCCTCCATTCCTGACCTGTGTATGATATGATCTCCTCTAGCTCTGACCTGTATAGGATATGGTTTCCTCAATCCCCAACATATATGGTGCATGACCTGCTCAACCCCCAACCTGTATAGTATGTGGTTTACTCCTCCACCCGTTGGGTCATCTTAATCCCTAAGCAGTTGGGATGTGTTTTACTTTATCCTCAACTAATCAACTTAAATCACCTTGTGTTATCAACTACTCTACGGATAAAGAAGACCCCGGATAGGAAGACAGATTCTCCATCATCAACCTGCCTAGGACATGGTTTTGTTAACCCTCAAAGAGGTCGTCCGGCAGTCTCTCCATACAGATTTTGGTTTCTTTCATCCTCAAACTAAATAGGAAATAGTCTTGCCCATCCTAAAAATATTCCCCCTATATAGGACCCGGCCTTCTCCATCTTCAGCCTGGGGAGAACATGATTTTACACACTGATAAAAATGTCCTCCAGTAGATGAAGATCGTCTTCTCCATCCTCAATGGGTATAAGACAGTGGAGGCGAACCTATGGCACGGGTGCCAGAGGTGGCACTCAGCACCCTCTATATGGGCACCCTTGCCATCACCCCAGGGTAGAGTTTGCCAGACAGGACTCAAGGTGTCTTGCAGTCCCAGGCAGCCCAGGACCCCAGAAGGAAGCTACAATGATAATCCAAACTGGTTTTCCTTCTTTCTATTGTATTGGTGACCTCAGGTGCCTATACAATTTAAACCCGTGAAAGAGTAGTTAATAATAAGTTACTGCTTAAATTGTTGGATTGGCACTTTGCGAAAAATACGTGGGTTTTGGTTGTAGTTTGGGCACTCGGTGTCTAAAAGGTTCGCCATCACTGGTATAGGACATGGCTTGGTCACCCTTAATGCAATCACCGTTATAATGTACATGACCTTCTCCCTCCTCCAATAGTCCGGGTTGGTCTCCTCCATAGGACATGGTCATCTTCTCTCTCCGTAGTATCTCATGAAGGTCATCGCCTCCTAGTGGATGTCAGTGGTGATGCTTCTGTGTCCCACACTCAGGACGTGACCTTCACGTGTCAGTAGCTCAGGGATGACAATGTGTTCCCACCTCCAGGTCTCCTCGCTTGCTGGTCACCAGGGGACTGTATATGATGGGGACCAGAAGCCCAGAACATGAGGGCTTCCTACTCATTGTCACCGTCCTCCTCTGCTGTATAACCAAGTGACATGCTGTATATACGGTATATGAGTAGTGCCGCCCCACGGCCCCAGTGTGCCCTGATTCCTCATGATTCCTCTAGTGCTAGGAGATGCTGTGTGCTTACAATGTGCTTAGATTATCAGGGTGCAGGGTTTATATACACTTTTATTTAGCTTCTGAACATTCACTGGAATCTGCCACATAGAGAGAGTTGAGATCCAGGAGATGGATATAACACACAATGACACTATCAGCCCTGCTACCTCCCCTATAACACACACAGAGTCAGCTCTGCTATAAAGACATTATCTGTAGCTTGTAGAGCAAGTCTCTGCACACTGCTGCTTGCCGACAGGAAGTGCCTGTGCCTGAGCTTGTCTTGTATTGCAGGGGGAGGGGCAGGGAACACTGCATCCTGCAGACAGGAGAAGCTATTCATGCAAAGAATCTGTCCTGCCTGAACCTACTCAGAAGAAGATTTATGGTCGGATCCTGGGGCAACCAAAATTGTGTACACCAGGACTGATAGACTAAGGTTGGAATTACATCTCATAGGCTGCATTTTTGTTAACAGTGACAGTGAATTAGAGAATGTGTTATTTTGTTATATCGAGTACATTATAGAATAACCCTTTAATCTCCTGCTTGGGCATTGATATAGTGTCCTAACGATACAGTGCAGACAAAACTAAAGACATACCGGAGATATTAGAGGGAGTCATAGTTGAGTTTTTTTTACCTACTTGGTTATTTTTTCTCCTTCCTCTTTTGCCCGTCCCATGTCGTCTTCTATTTTGCCTTATTGCCCCTTTAGTCTTGTGCTGCAGAAGACAAGAACCTCTGGACGCTGAATGGCATCATGGGTAGCACGATAGCGCCCTCTATGGGTACATACAGATTAGCCTGGGCAGCCATGATATTCCTGTACATAGCGGCAGTATTATAGTAGTGATATTACTTACATAGGGGGCAGTATTATAGTAGTTATATCCTGTACATAGGGGGCAGTATTATAGTAGTTAGTTAATCTTGTACATAGGGGCAGTATTATAGTAGTTATTATCCTGTACATAGGGACAGTATTATGTAGTTATATTCTGTCATAGGGGGCAGTATTATAGTAGTTATATTCTTGTACATAGGGGGCAGTATTTAGTAGTTATATTCTTGTACATAGGGGCAGGATTATAGTAGTTATACTGGTACATAGGGGCAGTATTATAGTAGTTATATTCTGTACATAGGGGGAAGTATATATAGAGTATATCTGTACATAGGGGCAGTTTATAGTTTATATTCGGTACATAGGGGCAGTATTATAGTGAGTATATCTTGTACTAGGGGGGCAGTATGTAGTAGTTATATCTTGTACATAGGGGGAGTATATGTCTGAGGTGAGTGACTTCTCTTCATCCTCACAGTATGGAAAGTCAATACAACACATAAGACTTGGAAAATTATTTATCAAAATATATGTTTTATATACAGAATTACATGTAGTGTAGAAAAAGGGGTTAAAAGGAACCCAGGTCCTTCCAGGAGGCTGTGACCTTCCTCAGGTCCTTCTATACTCCCCTCCCCCAGGTTACAGGGTGCGGACCCCGGGGGGCCTAAATATCCACCTCATTGTCATCACATCCTCATCAGCCGAAGACTCCTGGATCCTGGAGCTGGAAACTGCACAGGAGACGATGGAAATCATCAAGTGTCCAAGGAGAAGAAACCCCAGAGGAGACGGAAACCGAACTACTGCTGGAGGGACTGGGGAAGACACGACACAGAGATCACACGGATAGAATAGCATCACCCTGCAGGGGGAGGGGCAGACTCATAGCCCCACCCACTGTCTGTATCACCCTGCAAGGGAAGGGTCATGTCATAGCTCCACCCACTGTCTGCATCACCATGCAGGAGGAGGGTCATGTCAAAGCTCCACCCACTGTATCACCCTGCAGGGGAAGGGCCTTACTCATAGATCCACCCACTGTCTCTATCATCCTGCAGATGGAGGGGCATGTCATAGCTTCACCTAATGTCTGTATCACCCTGCAAGGGGAGGGGCAGATCAAAGCTCACATCATTCTGATTAGTATCACTCTGCCAGGGAGGAGGGGTCAGCATCTAATGCTCCTCCTATCTGTTTAACTTACTCATGGCTAACCGGGTCATTGAAGGTCACCAGGAGGTCGGTGGCGTGCTGCGGTATCCGAAATAACGCCATATGTATCTTCACCGTATTCTGAGCCTAAAAAGGAAAGAAAAATTTACATGCGACAATCTTGCAGCAGAACTCAATGATGACCCGTCCGCACCTAATCTCTGCTAAACTACAACTCCCAACAGGACAGAGCACGGTGTGAGTGGCCGACCTACCTGCTCATTGAATTTGGAGACGAGCTGGTGCCCTGTGAGTGCCCATGCACTGGAGCAGCCGCTGAGGGATAGCTGTGCCAGCAGCAGGGGCTTCCACCTCAACACCTGCCGCCCTGCCCTGGGCTCATTACTGGCAGCGACGTCTTCAAAGTGGTATCTGCAGCAGAGAAAGGAGCGTCGAGTGAGGAAGGGGTTAACACATACCCTGAATCCTATGGTGTGCAGAGAAGCTTTTACAGCAAAGCAGTAAAGTGTTGTCTCACAAGGATGTACTGCCATCTGGTGGCCAATGTGATAACTGCAGCCAATAGAAATCTCCCCCTCACCTGGCAGCGTCCGGGTCCGACATCCCCTCCTGGTACTCCAGCAGCTCCACAATCAGGCTCTGATCCGTGTGAGCGTGGACAAACACCTCCTGGTTATCAGGACTCACGGAGGTCACTGGTGGAAAAACATGTCTATAGTGAGGCACAGGACGACACTCTAATCCTGAGCCAGTGTACAGGAGGAGGTAATACATCATAAATAACCCCAGGAGCTGACATCTAATCCTGAGCCCAGTGTATACAGGAGGGGTATACACATCATATATAAACCCCAGAGCGGACACGTCTAATCCTGAGCCAGTGTATACAGGAGGAGGTATATACATCATATATATTAATCCAGAAGCTGACACTCTAATCCTGAGCCCAGTGTATACAGGAGGAGGATATACATCATATATCCATAACCCAGAGCTGACACTCTAATCTGAGCCCAGTGTATAACAGGAGGAGGTTATACATATATAATAACCCCGGAGCTGACACTCTAATCCTGAGCCCAGTGTATACGGGGAGGTATATACATCATATATATAACCCAGAGCTGACACTCTAATCCTGAGCCCGTGTATACAGAGGAGGGTATATACATAATTATACATAACCCCAGGAGCGACACTCTAAATCCTGAGCCCGGTATACAGTGGAGTTATACATTCATATATATAAACCCAGAACTGACATCTAATCCTGAGCCCAGTGTATTACAGGAGGATGGTATATCATATATATGTAACCCCAGAGCTGACACTCTAATCCTGAGCCCCGTGTATACAGGAGGAGGAGGTATATACATATATATATACCCCAGGAGCTGAACTCTCATCCTGAGTCCAGTGTAACAGAGGAGTGGTATAACTCATATTACTATAACCCAGGAGCTGACACTCTAATCCTGAGCCCAGTGTATAGATCTTATATATAGTAACCCCAGGAGCTGACACTCTAATCCTGAGCCCAAGTGTATACAGGAGGAGTATAAATAATATAATAACCCCAGGAGTGGACCACTCTAATCCCGAACCCAGTATACAGGAGGAGGTATTACATCAATATATACCCCAGGAGTGACCACTCTAATCCTGAGCCCAGTGTATACAGGAGGAGGTAGATACATCATTATATACCCCAGGAGCTGACACTCTAATCCTGCAGCCCAGTGTATACAGGAGGAGTATAATCATACTAATAAACCCGGAGCTGACACTCTAATCCTGAGTCCCAGTGTATACAGGAGGAGGTATATACATCCTATATATACCCCAGGAGCTGACATCTAATCCTGAGCCAGTCAGTATTAACATCATATATATAACCCCAGGAGCTGACACTCAAATCCTGAGCCCAGTGTATACAGGAGGAGGTATATACATCATATACAAACCCCAGAGCTGACACTCTAATCCTGAGCCCGGGTATACAGGAGGAGGTATATACATTATATATGTAACCCCAGAGCTGACACTCTAATCCTGAGCCCAGTGTATCGGGTAATACATCATATATATAACCCCAGGAGCTGACACTCTAATCCTGAGCCCAGTGTATACAGAGGAGGTATATACATATATGTAACCCAGGAGCTGACACTCTAATCCTGAGCCCAGTGTTATACAGGAGGGTATATAATCATATATATAACCCCATGAGCTGACAACTCTAATCCGAAGCCCAGTGTATACAGAGGAGGTATATACATCATATATAACCCCAGGAGCTGAACCCTCTAATCCTGAGCCCAGTGTATACAGGAGGAGGTATATACATCATATACATAACCCCAGGAGCTGACACCTCTAATCCTGAGCCAGTGTATACAGGAGGAGGTATATAAATCTATAATTAACCCCAGGAGCTGACACTCTAATCCCGAACCCAGTGTATACAGGAGGAGGTATATACATCATATATATACCCCAGGAGCTGACACTCTAATCCTGAGCCCAGTGTATACAGGAGGAGGTAGATACATCATATATTAACCCCAGAGCTGACACTCTAATCCTGAGCCCAGTGGTACAGAGGAGGATATATCAATATATAACATCAGAGAGCTGACACTCTAATCTGAGCCCAGTGTATACAGGAGGACGGTATATAATCATATATAACCCCAGGAGCTGACACTCTAATCCTGAGCCAGTGTATACAGGAGGAGGTATACATCATATATATACCCCAGGAGCTGGGAACACTGGACACTTAATCCTGAGCCCGTGTATACAGGAGGAGGTATATACATCATATATATAACCCCAGGAGATGACACTCTAATCCTGAGCCCAGTGTATACAGAGGAGGTACTTACATAATATATAACCCCAGGAGCTGACACTCTAATCCTGAGCCCAGTGTATCCAGGAGGAGTATATAACATCATATACATATCCCAGAGAGCTGACACTCTAATCCTGAGCCCAGTGTATACAGGAGGGGTATATTACATCATATATATACCCCAGGAGCTGACACTCTAATCCTGAGCCCAGTGTATACAGGAGGAGGTATAATATTATACATAACCCCAGGAGCTGACACTCTAATCCTGAGCCCAGTGTGACAGGAGGAGGATTATACATATATATAACCCCCAGGAGCTGACACTCTAATCCTGAGCCCAGTGTATACAGGAGGAGTATATAATCTATATAACCCAGGAGTGACACTCTAATGACCAGGATCATACGAGTATAATCTATAACCCCGGAGCTGACACTCTAATCCTGAGCCCAGTGTATACAGGAGGAGGTATATACATTAATTATACCCAGGAGCGACACTCTAATCCTGAGCCCAGTGTATACAGGAGGAGAGTTTATACAATCATATATATACAACCAGGAGCTGACACTCTAATCCTGAGCCCAGTGTATACAGGAGGAGTATATACATTATACATAACCCAGGAGCTGACACTCTAATCCTGAGCCCAGTGTATACAGGAGGAGGATTCACATATAATATAACCCCAGGAGCTGACACTCTAATCCTGAGCCCAGTGTATACATATATATATAACCCCAGGAGCTGACACTCTAATCCTGAGCCAGTTGTATACAGGAGGGGATACATCTATATATAACCCAGGAGCTGACACTCTAATCCTGAGCCCAGTGTATACGAGGATACATATATGAACCCCAGGAGAGCTGACACTCTAATCCTGAGCCCAGTGTATACGGAGGAGGTATACACATTATATACCCCAGGAGCTGACACTCTAATCCGAGGGCCAGTGTATACAGGAGGAGGAGGGTCTACATTATATATGTAACCCCAGGACGCTGACACTCAATCCTGAGCCCAGTGTATACAGGAGGAGGTATATACATCATATGTAACCCAGGAGCTGACCCACTTAATCCTGAGCCCAGTGTATACAGGAGGAGGTATATACATCATATATATAACCCCAGGAGCTGACACTCTAATCCTGAGCCCAGTGTATACAGGAGGAGGTATATACATCATATATATACCCCAGGAGCTGACACTCTAATCCTGAGCCCAGTGTTATCAGGAGGCCGGTATATACATATATAAGTAACCCCAGGAGCTGACACTCTAATCCTGAGCCCAGTATATACAGGAGGAGGTATATACATCATATATATAACCCCAAGAGCTGACACTCTAATCCTGAGCCCAGTGTATACAGGAGGAGGTATATACAACATATATATAACCCCAGGAGCTGACACTCTAATCCTGAGCCCAGTGTATACAGGAGGAGGTAATACTCAATATCCAAGGAGCCACCTTGACCAACGGTTGACACACACATGAAACAGGCACTGACATCCCGTGTATTGGGGGGCAGCAGGGCGGTTGAAGGCTCTCCATACAGGGGTCTGTGCTCGGCGCTTTCCTCCATGGTCTCGGGGTGACAACTCCCGGCGTGCGGCGAAGAATAAACTACATCTCCCGTCATGCACCGGTGCTAGCGCGGCCCGCCGACTTCCGGTACGAGTCATCTTCCATATTATAGTTTGTGTTTTGTCTCCGGTTCCTAGTGTTTTATTATGATTTTAGTAATGTTTCTCACTCTAATTCAGATTTTAGAAATTTTATGCTCGCGGAAGTCACGTTCGAAAAGACCAAGCTCGCTCAGCGCATGGAGGGTTTCACGCTGCGCGTTTATCTTGAGCGGCCCGTTGTGGTTAGTGTTAGTGTAGTGCGCATGCTCAGAAAGAACCGCACCACACGCAATAAACCCTTTGCTAATAGATGTGTCTCTCCAAATGTTTTCGTTGTTTTTAATGCGTTTTTTTTTAACCCTTTTGCAGAAAAATAGACAAAAAAAAACACACTTTAACTATTTTGCACAATAAATATTGTCACATCTTCACTGGTTACATGATGTGTGCGGCCAATGCCCAAAGCAATAAATGAGGTGCACGCCAAGGTATATCGCGACTTAGGGTGGCGGCACACGTGGCGTTTTGAAACCTGTTTTGGTCATGCGTTATTTTTTTTAAATGCATCCCTTTTGTCCAGATTTCCCAATTAAAAACGGACAAAAACGAGGATACTTTTTTTTAAAAAAATCGCATTCACGGATGAAAACGCATGACTAAAAATGGATCTAAAGAGGGTTCAAAGCGCCACGTGTGCCAGGCGGGTTCACACATTGCGTTTTGTCTGCATTTTACAACGCATTACAGCTGCAGGAGAGGTGGATGGCCTAATTACATCACTGTCAACATTTCCGCTTACAAAATGCATCATAAACGCGGATGTTGACGCATGGGTTAACATTGCGTTTACAAACGTAACCGGTAATGTTAATTAGGCAAATCACTCTCCTCAGCTGTTGATATGCGTTTCAAACGCAATGAAAACCGCGACCAAAACGCAACGTGTGAACGCGCCCTCAGGTGTGTTCACACGTTCAGTTTTTCGGATGCTGAGAACATATCAGGAAAGGCACCGCTCCTCTCCTTCTCCTCTTCTTTTTCTTTTCACTCCTGGTTTAGACATTGTAGGCCGCGGTCAACGTCGTTAGACGTCCGTTCAGAGAGCGGACGCTATGCACACGGGGGAGCGGTCTCGGCCCGAACGCAATGCGTTTCCAGAGAAACGCAGCGATCGGCATTCTTAACAATCGCGATGCGTTTCCCATGGAAGGAAACGCATGTGCGTTTGGGGCCGAGGACTACACTTGCGCAAGCGAGCGCTATGAACGGACGCTAGGGGACGGGACGCGGCCTAAACTGCATCTGAAAAACTGACCGTGTGAAGGCAGCACAGGCCGCGGTCACACGTACCGTAGGCGCCCGTCATAACGCGACTGCTAGCGCACAGGGGAGGTCCTTGGCCCGAACGCACATGGCGTTCCAGGGAAACGCAATGCGATTGTTAAGCCGATCGCATGCGTTTCTCTGGAAACGCATGTGCGTTCGGGCCTGGGAGGAATCACAGTGCGTAACGTCGCGTTATGAAACGGAACGCCTAGCGGTTACGTGTGAACCAGCCACAGACATGAGGCGTGTGGACGCTGATTCCCAAGAGCAGTGATGTTTTCTTAATCCTGGACGCCTTTGAACCTACATGCGGCTAGACCTGCACTGTGTGAATACTAGTCTGCAGCACCACAGACACGAGGACCACGGCCACTGATTAGTAACCGGTGATGATAATGGGCAGCACCTGACCCACCCTTTATAAGAGGCTCCTGGACCTTGCAGCTCCTTGTATCTGGTATTCATGACTGTCTGAGCTCTGGGGCCTGCTGCTCATGGCTCTGCAGTCATGCACTTCACATCCTCACGGGTATGTCTGGTACTACAAGTCCAGCAGTTCTTATGCTATAAGGGTGTATATATGCATAGTATATGTGTGCTTACTGGGTGGTTGTATCTCTTGTATATCCCTCTGCTGTATACTGGGCCTAGTTATATGCACAGTACTACTTCCTAGACTCTTATTTTAATGTTAGATGGTGCTCAGTACTACGTCTCATAACTTGTGTGTAGGGCGTCGGCACATGTGGTGTTTTGAACCGTTTTTGGGCTGTTAAGCCTGGCAGCTGAGTAACTTGTATGTATTTTATGGAATATGGAGAGAAATATGTTCAGGTCTGAATTTCTTTGGATTTATAAATAAAGCTTTAAATAAAAAAAAATAATAAAAAAAAAAAGACGAGTCACCATGTGGCAGCGTTATTTTCCCTTACGGTATTGGTTTTCCGTCGTGCGACACATACTATATGGCAGTATTATATTTCTCACGGCACTGCGGTGTTATTTATATACTTTATGGCAGGATTACATTTACAGACCATAGGGCAGGATTATTTTATAACCGCACTGTGATATTACGGTAATTTCTCCATGCTGTAGTATTATATATACACCATATGGCAGTATCTTTTTCCACAGTATGGAAAGATCTCTACACCACATGGCGCTATTATCTGTATCACCGTAGTGTGATATTATTATTGTACCTTCTGGTAGGACTTTTTCTTCACCGTATGGCAGAATTACTTGTGCTCCATATGATATTATATCAGAACTGTGCAGAAATGACATGACACAGGGTCCTAGGACTTGTGGAAACCAACTGTGGATGTCTCTGCCCCATTAACTACATGAATTTCCTAATAGAACGACTCTAACCTCCCCGTCCGTGTCCAGGTCTTTATAGGGACAGGTTCTTCATGAGGAAAGGTCAGGACAAAAGGACAATGAGCGGGGGATAACGGACTCAACAGTGGGTGGAGGAAGATAGAGGCAGGAATCCAAAATATCCTCAACCCCTCAGGTAGAAGATGTACATAGGGGGCAGTATTATAGTAGTTATATTTTGTACATAGGGGCAGTATTATAGTAGTTATATCTGTACATAGGGGACAGTATTATAGTGTTATATCCTGTACAGGGGGCTAGTATTATAGTAGTTATATTCTTGTACTAGGGGCAGTATTATAGTAGTATTTCCTGTACATAGGGGCAGTATTATAGTAGTTATATCTTGTACATAGAGGGCAGTAGTATAGTAGTTATATTCTGTACATAGGGGGAGTATTATAGTAGTTATATTCCTGTACATAGGGGGCAGTATATAGTAGTTATATTCTGTTACATAGGGGGCAGTATATATTAGTAGTTATATTCCTGTACATAGGGGCGGGCAGTATTATAGTAGTTATATTCCTGTCACAGGGGGCAGTATTATAGTAGTTTATATTCTGTACATGGGGCAGTATTATAGTAGTTATATTCCTGTACATAGGGGGCAGTATTGAGGTAGTTATTTCTTGTACATAGGGGGCAGTTATAGTAGTTATTTCCTGTACATAGGGGCAGTATTATGTAGTTATATTCCTGTACATAGGGGCAGTATTATAGTAGATATTTTGTACATTGGGGCAGTATTATAGTAGTTATATTCTTGTACATAGGGGGCAGTATTATAGTAGTATATTCTTGTACATAGGGGGAGTATAGATTATAGTAGTTATATTTATTTTGTACATAGGGGGCAGTATATAGTAGTTATATTCCTGTACATAGGGGGCAGTATTATAGTAGTTAATTCTGACATAGGGGGCAGTATTATGTGTATTATTGTACATAGGGGGAGTATATAGTAGTTATATTCTGTTACATAGGGGCAGGTATTATAGTAGTTATATTCTTGTACATAGGGGGCAGTATTATAGTAGTTTATATCCTGTACATAGGGGCAGTATTATGTAGTTTATTGACATAGGGGGCAGTATTATAGTAGTTATATTCTTGTACATAGGGGGCAGTATTATAGTAGTTTATTCCTGTACATAGGGGCAGTTATATAGTAGTTATATCTTGGTACATAGGGGGCAGTATTATAGAGGTATATTCTTGTACATAGGGGGGCAGTATTATAGTAGTTATATTCCTGTACATAGGGGGCGTATTATAGTAGTTATTATTCTGACATAGGGGGCAGGTTATAGTAGTTATATTCCTGTACATGGGGGCAGTATTATAGTAGTTAATTCTGTACATAGGGGGCAGTATTTTAGTAGTTATATTCCTGGACATAGGGGGAGTATATAGTAGTTATATTCCTGTACATAGGGGGCAGGTATTATAGTAGTTATATTCTTTACATAGGGGGCAGTATTATAGTAGTTATATTCCTGTACATAGGGGGGCAGTATGCGTAGTATTATAGTAGTTATTTCCTGTACATAGGGGGCAGTTTATAGTAGTTTAATTCCTGTACATAGGGGGGCAGTATTATAGTAGTTATATTCTGTACATAGGGGGCAGTATTATAGTAGTTAATCTGTTAAGAGGGGGGCAGTATTATAGTAGATATATCTTTGTACATAGGGGGCAGTATTATAGTAGTTATATTCCTGTACTAGGGGGCAGTATTATAGTAGTTATATTCTGTACATAGGGGGAAGTATTATAGTAGTTATATTCCTGTACATAGGAGTAGTATTATAGTAGTTATATTCCATGTACATAGGGGGCAGATATAGGATTATATTTTGTACATAGAGGGCGAATATAGTAGTTATATTATTTGTACATAGGGGGCAGTATTATAGTAGTTATATTCTTGTACATAGGGGGCAGTATTTAGTAGTTATTTCCTGTACATAGGGGGCTAGTATTAGTAGTTATATTCCTGTACATAGGAGGCAGTATTATAGTAGTATATTCTGTACTAGGGTGAGTCTATTATAGTAGTTATATTCCTGTACATAGGGGCAGTATTTATAGTAGTTATATTCTTGTACATAGGAGATAGATTATAGTAGTTATATTCTGTACATAGGGCAGTAGTATTAATAGTTATTCCTGTACATAGGGGGGCGTATTATAGTAGTTATATTCTGTACATAGGGGTCAGTATTATAGTAGTTATATTCTGTAAATAGGGGGCAGTATTATAGTAGTTATATTCTGTACATAGGGGGCCGTATTATAGTAGTTATATCTGTACACAGGGGCGCAGTATATAGTAGTACATCTGTACATAGGGGGCATGTATTATAGTAGTTAATTCCTGTACATGGAGCAGTATTATAGTAGTTATATTCCTGTAAATAGGGAGCAGTATTTATAGTAGTTATATTCTTGTACATAGAGGGCCGTATATAGTAGTTATATTCTGTACATAGGGGGCAGTATTATAGTAGTTAATTCCTGTACATAGGGGGCAGTATTATAGGTAATATTCCGTACTAGGGGGACAGTTATAGTTAGTTATATTCCTGTACATAGGGGGCAGTATTATAGTGTTATATTCTTGAACATAGGGGGCAGTATTATAGTAGTTATATTCTTGTACATTGGAGCAGTATTATAGAGTTATATCCTGAAATAGGGGGCGTATTATAGTAGTTATATTCTTGTACATAGGGGGCAGTATTATAGTAGTTATATTCCTGTACAAGGCGGCAGTATATAGTAGTATATTCTGTATAGGGGGCAGTATATAGTAGTTATCTGACATAGGGGGCAGTTTATAGTAGTTATATTCTGTACATAGGGGAGTATATGATTATATTCCTGTATAGGGGGCAGTATTATAGTAGTATATTCCTGTACATAGGGGGCAGTATTATAGTAGTTATATTCTTGTACATAGGGGGCAGTATTATAGTTTTATATTTCCGTAAAGGGGGCAGTATTATAGTAGTTCTACTCTGTACATAGGGGGCAGTCTTATAGTAGTATATTCCTGTACATGGGGCGAGTATTATAGTAGTATATTCTTGTACATAGGGGGCAGTATAGTAGGATTATAGTAGTTATATTCCTGTACATAGGGGGCTTATTATAGTAGTTATTTCTGTACATAGGGGCAGTATTATAGTGTTATATCTGTACATAGGGGGCAGTTATATGTTTATCTTGTCATAGGGGCAGTTTATTGTCTGAGGGTGTGAATACTCTTCATCCTCACAGTATGGAAAATCAATACAACACATAAGATTTGGAAAATTATTTATCAAAATATATGTTTTATATACAGAATTACATGTAGTGTAGAAAAAGGGGTTAAAAGGAACCCAGGTCCTTCCAGGAGGCTGTGACCTTCCTCAGGTCCTTATATACTCCCCTCCCCCAGGTTACAGGGTGCGGACCTCGGGGGGCCTAAATATCCACCTCATTGTCATCACATCCTCATCAGCCGAAGACTCCCGGATCCTGGAGCTGGAAACTGCACAGGAGACGATGGAAATCATCAAGTGTCCAAGGAGAAGAAACCCCAGAGGAGACGGAAACCGAACTACTGCTGGAGGGACTGGGGAGGACAAGAGACAGAGATCACACGGATAGAATAGCATCAGATATAATAGGGCAGACTCACAGCTCCACCCACTGTCTGTATAACCCTGCAGGGGGAGGGGCATGTCATAGCCCCACCCTCTGTATCCTCCTGCAGGGGGGGGGCATGTCATAGCTCCACCCTCTGTATCCTCCTGCAGGGGGAGGGCCAGACTCATAGCTCCCCCAATGTCTGTATCACCCTGCAGGGGGAGGGGCATGTCATAGCTCCACCACTGTCTGTACATCCTGCAGGGGGAGGGCCAGACTCATAGCTCCCAACGTCTGTTCACCCTGCAGGGGGAGGGGCATGTCATAGCTCCTCCTCCTGTCTGTATCATCCTGCAGGGGGAGGGCCAGACTCATAGCTCCCCCACGTCTGTATCACCTGCAGGGGGAGGGGCATGTCATAGCTCCACCCACTATCTGTATTATCCGCAGGAGGAGGGGCAGACTCATAGCTCCTCCTATCTGTTTAACTTACTCGATGGCTACCGGGTCATTGAATGTCACCAGGAGGTCGGTGGCGTGCTGCGGTATCCGAAATAATGCCATATGTATCTTCACCGTATTCTGGGCCTAAAAAGGAAAAAAAATTACATGCGACAATCTTGCAGCAGAACTCAATGATGACCCGTCCGCACCTAATCTCTGCTAAACTACAACTCCCAACAGGACAGAGCACGGTGTGAGTGGCCGACCTACCTGCTCATTGAATTTGGAGACGAGCTGGTGCCCTGTGAGTGCCCATGCACTGGAGCAGCCGCTGAGGGATAGCTGTGCCAGCAGCAGGGGCTCCACACTCACCACCTCCGCCCTGCCCTGGGCCTCATTACTGGCAGCGACGTCTTCAAAGTGGTATCTGCAGCAGAGAAAGGAGCGTCCGAGTGAGGAAGGGGTTAACACATACCCTGAATCCTATGGTGTGCAGAGAAGCTTTTACAGCAAAGCAGTAAAGTGTTGTCTCACAAGGATGTACTGCCATCTGGTGGCCAATGTGATAACTGCAGCCAATAGAAATCTCCCCCTCACCTGGCAGCGTCCGGGTCCGACATCCCCTCCTGGTACTCCAGCAGCTCCACAATCAGGCTCTGATCCGTGTGAGCGTGGACAAACACCTCCTGGTTATCAGGGATCTCACGGAGGTCACTGGTGGAAAAACATGTCTATAGTGAGCGCACAGGAGCTGACACTCTAATCCTGAGCCCAGTGTATACAGGAGGAGGTATATACATCATATATATACCCCAGGAGCTGACACTCTAATCCCGAACCCAGTGTATACAGGAGGAGGTAGATACATCATATATATACCCCAGGAGCTGACACTCTAATCCTGAGCCCAGTGTATACAGGAGGAGGTATATACATCATATATATAAACCCAGAAGCTGAGCACTCTAATCCTGAGCCCAGTGTATACAGGAGGAGGTATATACATCATATACATAACCCAGGAGCTGACACTCTAATCCTGAGGCCAGTGTATACAGGAGGAGGTTTATACATCATATATATAACCCCAGGAGCTGACACTCTAATCCTGAGCCCAGTGTATACAGGAGGAGGTATATACATCATATATATAACCCCAGGAGCTGACACTCTAATCCTGAGCCCAGTGTATCACAGGGAGGTAGATACATCATATATATAACCACAGGAGCTGACACTCTAATCCTGAGCCCAGTGTATACATCATATATATAACCCCAGGAGCTGACACTCTAATCCTGAGCCCAGTGTATACAGGAGGAGGTATATACATCATATATATAATCCCAGAAGCTGACACTCTAATCCTGAGCCCAGTGTATACAGGAGGAGGTATTACATAATTATATAACCCCAGGAGCTGACACTCTAATCCTGAGCCCAGTGTATACAGGAGGAGGTATATACATCATATACATAACCCCAGGAGCTGACACTCTAATCCTGAGCCCAGTGTATACATCATATATAACCCCAGGAGCTGACACTCTAATCCTGAGCCCAGTGTATACAGGAGGAGGTATATACATTATATATGTAACCCCAGGAGCTGACACTCTAATCCTGAGCCCAGTGTATACAGGAGGAGTATATACATCATATATATAACCCCAGGAGCTGACACTCTAATCCCGAACCCAGTGTATACAGGAGGAGGTATTAATCATTATATATACCCCGGACGACACTCTAATCTGACCCAGGTATACAGGAGGAGGTAGATACATAATATAATACCCGGAGCTGACACTCTAATCCTGAGCCCAGTGTATACAGGAGGAGGGTATATACATCATATACATAAACCCAGGAGCTGACACTCTAATCCTGAGCCCAGTGTATCAGGAGGAGGTATATACATCATAATATACCCCAGGAGCTGACACTCTAATCCTGAGCCCAGTAGTGTTATACATCTATAATAACCCCAGGAGCTGACACTCTAATCCTGAGCCCAGTGTATACAGGAGGAGGTATTATACATCAATATATACCCCAGGAGCTGACACTCTAATCCTGAGCCAGTGTATACAGGAGGAGGTTATACATTATATATGTAACCCCAGGAGCTGACACTCTAATCTGAGCCCAGGGTATATATCATATATATACCCCAGGAGCGGACACTCTAATCCTGAGCCCAGTGTAACAGGAGGAGGTATATACATCATATGTAACCCCAGGAGCGACACTCTAATCTGAGCCCAGTGTATACAGGAGGAGGTATATACATCATATATATAACCCCAGGAGCTGACACTCTAATCCTGAGCCCAGTGTATACAGGAGGAGGTATATACATCATATGTAACCCCAGGAGCTGACACTCTAATCCTGAGCCCAGTGTATACAGGAGGAGGTATATACATCATATATATAACCCCAGGAGCTGACACTCTAATCCTGAGCCCAGTGTATAAAGGAGGATGGTATATACAAACATATATACCCCAGGAGCTGACACTCTAATCCTGAGCCCAGTGTATACAGGAGAGGTATAACATCATATATGTAACCCCAGGAGCTGACACTCTAATCCTGAGCCCAGTGTATACAGGAGGAGGTATATACATCATATATATAACCCCAGGAGCTGACACTCTAATCCTGAGCCCAGTGTATACAGGAGGAGGTATATACATCATCATGACCCCGGGTGCACACACATGACACACAGCGGCACCTGACATCCCGTGTATTGGGGGGCAGCAGGGCGGTGAAGGCTCCTCCATACAGGGGTCTGTGCTCGGCGCTTTCCTCCATGGTCTCGGGGTGCACAACTCCCGGCTGCGGCGAAGAATAAATACATCTCCGTCATGCAGCGGTGCTAGCGCGGCCGCCGACCCGGTACGAGTCATCTCCATCATTATAGTTTTGTTTTTGTCTCCGGTTCCTAGTGTTTTATTATGATTTTAGTAATGTTTCTCACTTTACTTCATGATTTTAGAAATTTTCTGCTGCGCGGAAGTCACGTTGGAAGAGGCCAAGCTCGCACTCAGCGCATGGAGGGTTTCACGATGCGCGTTTATCTCTGAGCGGCCCGTTGTGGTTAGTGTTGTGTAGTGCGCATGCTCAGAAAGAACCGCACCACACGCAATAACCCTTTGCTAATAGATGTGTCTCTCCAAATGTTTTCGTGTTTTTAATGCGTTTTTTTTTAACCCTTTTGCAGAAAAATAGACAAAAAAAAACCCCCACTTTAACTATTTTGCACAATAAATATTGTCACATCTCACTGGTTACATGATGTGTGCGGCCAATGCCCAAAGATAAATGAGGTGACGCCAGGATATCGCGACTTAGGGTGGCGGCACACGTGGCGTTTTGAACCGTTTTGGTCGCGTTATTTTTTTTAAATGCATCCTTTTGTCCAGATTTCCCAATTAAAAACGGACAAAACGGATTTTTTTTAAAAAAAATCGCATTCGGATGAAACGCATGACTAAAAATGGATCTAAGAGGGTTCAAAGCGCCCGTGTGCCAGGCGGGTTCAACATTGCGTGTCTGCATTTTACAACGCATTACGCTGCTAGGAGAGGTGATGTGCCTAATACATCAGTGTCAACATTTCCGCTTACAAAAAATGCATCATAAACGCGTGTTGACGCATGTCGTTAACATTGCGTTTACAAACTAACGGAATTGTAATTAGGCAAATCAACTCTCTTCAGCTGTTGTAATATGCGTTTCAAACGCAATGAAAACGCGACCAAAACGCAACGTGTGAACGCGCCCTCAGGTGTGTTTCACACGTTCGTTTTCGGATGCTGAGAACATATCATGGAAAGCCACCGCTCCTCTCCTTCTCCTTCTTTTTCGTTTCACTCCTGGTTAGCCATTGTGAGGGCGCGTTCACACGTTGCAGTTTTGACCTGCGTTTTCATGACGTTTGAAACGCAATATACAACAGCTGAGGAGAGGTGATTTGCCTAATTTCATCACTGTTAACGCATGCGTTAACAAAACGCATCGTAAACGCGATGTTAACGCATGGTTAAACAAAGCGTTAACGCATGCATTTGTTAACGCATGCGTTACTTGCGTTTACAAACGTAAACAGCAATGTAATAGGCAAATTACCTCACATCAGCCTGTGTAATGCGTTTCCAAACGCAATGAAAACGCAAACAAACGCAACGTGTGAACGGCCCTAACTGCATCTGAAAAAATGACCGTGTGAAGGCAAGCCACAGGCCGCGGGTCACACGTACCGCTAGCGCCCGTCATAACGCGACAGCTAGGCACAGGGGGGTCCTTGGCCCGAACGCACATGCGTTCCAGGAACGCAAGCGATTGTTAAGCCGATCGCATGCGTTTCTCTGGAACGCATGTGCGTTCAGGCTGAGGACCGCCCCTGTGCGCTAACGTTGCGTTATGAACGGACGTCTAGCGGATGTGTGAACGCAGCCACAGACATGGAGCGGACGCTGTTCCCAAGCAGTAATGTTTTCTAATCCTGGGGGCGGTTCACAGTGGGTTTGGTTGCGTTGATTGCGTTTGAAACGCATAACACCAGCTGATGTGAGGTAACTTTGCCTAATTACATTACCGTTTCGTTTGTAACGCAATGTTAACACAGCGTTAACGCTTTGTTAACACACGCATTAACACCGCGTTTACTATGCGTTTGTGTAAACGAAACGTTAACAGTGATGTAATTAGGCAAATCCCTCTCTTCGGCTGTTGTATATGCGTTTCAAACGCAATGAAAACGCAGGTCAAAACGCACGTGTGAACCCGCCCTCGCTGCTTTGAACCTACATGCGGCTAGACTGCACGGTGTGAATACTAGTCTGCAGCACCACAGACACGAGGACCACGGCCACTGATTAGTAACCGGTGATGATAATGGGCAGCACCTGACCCACCCTTTATAAGAGGCTCCTGGACCTTGCAGCTCCTTGTATCCTGGTTTTCATGACTGTCTGAGCTCTGGGCCTGCTGCCTCATTGAGCTCTGCAGTCATGCACTTCACACTCCTCACTGGGTATGTCGTGGTACTACAAGTCCCAGCAGTTCTTATGCTACAGGGTGTATTATATGCATAGTACTATGTGGTGCTAATACCCTGGGTGGTGTATCTCCTCTTGTATATCCCTCTGCTGTATACTGGGCCTAGTTATATGCACAGTACTACTTCCTAGACTCTTATTTTAATGTTAGATGGTGCTCAGTACTACGTCTCATAACTTGTGTGTAGGGCCGTCGGCACATGTGGCGTTTTGAACCCGTTTTTGGGCCGTTGTAAGCAGTCTGTTTAAAAAAATGCATTTGTTTTTGACCAGTTTTACCAGTTTCTTTAATTTAAAGGGAACCTGTCACCAGGGAACTAATTTTTTTTTTTTTTTTTACTAAGACAGATTGCACTGCAGGTGTCATGGGCTTTTACAAACGTGTCTCTCTGCCTTTTCCAAGAATTTGTATTACTATATAATTGTGTGTTATAACTTACCTCTGCATCCTGACAAAATCCTGGGAGTAGTCACAGGGCTGGACTTTGGTTTGGATGATTAAAAAAAAAACATGGACTGTCTGAGCTGCAGGCTGTCTCCATGTTTGTGCTCCTGTACAGCTTGTCCCTCCCCCACTGTCATCTCACCAGGCTGTGACCTCTGAGAAGGAGCAGGAGGTGGGCTGTACAGGAGCACAAAGATGGGGGGGGGGGGGGCTAGCTAAGCTCTGAGGAGTGAGTAAAACAGACGAGCCACTGTTGTCTTTTTGAAATGCATCCAAACCAAAGTCCAGCCCCTGTGACATACCCCAGGTATTTGTCAGGAGCAAGGTAAGTTATAACTCAGTTATATTGTAACGCTAATGCTTAGAAAGGCAGATTTGCACTGCAGGTGTAATAGTTCTGCAACCTGTCTTTAGTGAAAATGAGGTCCTGGTGGACAGGTTCTCTTAAAGCTGGTCACAAAAGCTTTTTTTTTTTTCGGACTGTTAAAAAACTGCCCAAAAAAACAGGTTCAGACAACCCCACGTGTGCCGCCGGCCCAGGTTAGGTTGTGCACGGTTCACTTCTCATAACTTGGTGTAGGTTGGGTTGTTCGCGGTTTCTACGTTTCTACTAGCTGTAGTGATCAGCACAGTCCCAGTACAGTACTACTGCTAGGTTACTACTTTATTACTGAGCTCTTACTTTGCACAGTACCACTACACCTTGTGGACACTTATTGGTACTAGTTGTACATTACGGATCTGCACGACTTCTCCAGTAGCGTTGATGTCTCTATACTGGGTGCACAGTACAAGGTCTCACTGCCTAATTACTTCTTTGTTAGGGTGATGTTGCTCTGTCTCGGTGGCCCCTGCTTGGCTCAGATCCAGAATTTCCCCCCGGGTAAGTATAAATTCTAGTCCCTTTCTATTGGGCTTCCCAACATCATGGATTACTTGTGGTTGGAGTTCAAGGAAACCTAATAATTTACGGGGACTGTGGTATCCTACGATTAAGTTTCGGCGGGTTATCTTTGACAACACCTCAGTTGTGTCTGTGGAGATGTTCATCAAGTGTTTGGTCTTGTCTTTATCTCTCACGTTCTTGGGCGGTGTCTCCGAGACAGAATGTCGTACTCGAACGTTTTTGGGTCTGGGGTGAGCCAAGATTTCTTTGGGTACCGATCCATGGCAGCGGAGGTGGCGGTTGGAGTAAAATAATCTTGTATTTGATGGGTGTCTCCTCGATTGGCTCTCTAAGCGTCTTCATTGCAGTGACCTGGTTGTAATGGATGTGATGTTCCGAGTCGGGCGGCTCCAGTGTGGCACCTACGCTCACAAATGATGTATGGAAATGTGGAAGTCAGAATTCCTTCCTTGGTGTGCTGGAGTGAAGGAATACAGTAGGTGTCCTAGATGAAGGTATTCTCCATGGCTTAGCTACTGAGTCTTATTTACCTCTGACATACTGTTTCTCTTGATTTACTTCAGAATGACAACCAAGTGTTGAAGTCAAGTTTTCAGCTTCGAGTTGGACAGGGACGGCACATGATCAGCTAAGCAGTCTGTTTAAAAAAATGCATTTGTTTTTGACCAGTTTTACCAATTCTCTTAATTTAAAGGGAACCTGTCACCAGGGACCTAATTTTTTTTTTTACTAAAGACAGATTGCACTGCAGGTGTCATTGGCTTTTACAAACGTCTCTCTGCCTTTTCCAAGAATTTGTATTACTATATAATTGTGTGTTATAACTTACTCTTGCATCCTGACAAAATCCTGGGGTAGTCACAGGGGCTGGACTTTGGTTTGGATGCATTTAAAAAAAAAAAAAAAAAACATGTGACCTGTCTGAGCTGCAGGCTGTCTCCATGTTTGTGCTCCTGTACAGCTTGTCCCTCCCCCACTGTCATCTCACCAGGCTGTGACCTCTGAGAAGGAGCAGGAGGTGGGGCTGTACAGGAGCACAAAGATGGTGGGGGGGGGCTAAGCTCTGAGGAGTGAGTAACACAGACGAGCCACATGTTGTCTTTTGAAATGCATCCAAAGTCCAGCCCCTGTGACTACCCCAGGATTTTGTCAGGATGCAAGGTAAGTTATAACTCAGTTATATTGTAACGCTAATGCTTAGAAAGGCAGATTTGCACTGCAGGTGTAATAAGCTTCTGCAACCTGACTTTAGTGAAAATGAGGTCCCTGGTGACAGGTTCTCTTTAAAGCTGGTCACAAAAGCTTTTTTTTTTTTTTTCGGACTGGTTAAAAACTGCCCAAAAAAACAGGTTCAGAACCCCACGTGTGCCGCCGGCCCAGGTTAGGTTGTGCACGGTTCTACTTCTCATAACTTGCGTGTAGGTTGGGTTGTTTGCGGTTCTACGTTTCTACTAGCTGTAGTATCGGCACAGTCCCAGTACAGTACTACTGCTAGGTTACTAGTTTATACTGAGCTCTTTGCACAGTACCACTACTTACCTTGTGGACACTTATTGGTTACTAGTTGTACATTACGGATCCTGCACGACTTCTCCAGGTAGCGTTGATGTCTCTATACTGGGTGCACAGTACAAGGTCTCACTGCCTAATCTACTTCTTGTTTAGGGTGATGTTGCTCTGTCTCGGTGGCCCCTGCTTGGCTCAGATCCAGAATTTCCCCCCGGGTAAGTATAGATTCTAGTCCCTTTCTACTTGGGCTTCCAACATCACTTGTATCTACTTGTGGTTGGAGTTCAGGGAACCTAATAATTTACGGGGCCTGTGGTATCCTACGATTAAGTTTCGGCGGGTTATCTTTGACCAACACCTCAGTTGTGTCCTGTGGAGATGTTCATCATGTGTTTGGTCTTGTCTCTTATCTCTCACGTCTTGGGCAGGTGTCTCCGAGACAGAATGTCGTACTCGAACGTTTTGGGTCTGGGTGAGCCAAGATTTCTTTGGGTCCGATCCATGGCAGCTGGAGGTGGTCGGTTAGTAAATAATCTTTTGTATTTGATGGGTGTCTCCTCGATGTGCTCTTCTAAGCGTCTTCATTGCAGGTGACTCTGGTGTAATGGATGTGATGTTCCCGAGTCGGGCGGCTCAGTGTGGCTACACGCTCACAAATGATGTATATGGAAATGTGGAAATCAGAATCTCGTTCCTTGGCTGCTGGGTGAAGAATACAGTAGGTGTCCTAGATGAAGGTATCTCCATGAGCTTAGCTACTGAGTCTTATTTACCTCTGACTACTTTTTCTTCTCGATTGCCTTCAGAATGACAACAAGTTTGAAGTCAAGTTTCAGTTCCGATTGGACAGGGACGGCCAGATCAGCATCTATCCACTATCCATGTCCTGCCTCACCGATTCCTGGGTTGTGAGGGAGATGGTCTGTGAGGAGAACTACATGGAGGTGACTACTGATGACCTACAACCCTATACCCTAGTTCAGTGATGGCAAACCTTTTAGATACCGAGTGCCCAAACTTCAACAAAGACCCGTTTATTTATCGCAAAGTGCCAACACAGAAATTTAAATGTGATTTATACTCCCTTCTCTGTCACAGTTTTCATTGATACCAGCACCTGAGGACACCAATGAAGCAGAAAATAGTCCCAGGTAGCGCTGTCACTTTATAATATCTCTGTGCACAGCAAGTCCTGGGCTGTCTGGGACTGTAGGAAGATACCTGGAGTCATCTCTGGTGATGGCCTGAGTGCCCACAGAAAGGGCTCCAAGTGCCACCTCTGGCACCAGTGCCATAGGTTAGCCATCACTGCCCTAGTTGTTTATCTTCAGGTTCTTAACCCTACCAAAACCCAAGGCCGTGTGATGCCCTCTACATGTGACCATGGCCACCTTCTTCTTGTCTCTGGTTCTACTACTCATTCATGTATCCATTGCCCATGACCGGCTTTGACCTGGTATACGTGTGTCGGTATTTTTATGTGTTTGCCCTTCGTTGCAGGTCTCTGTTGCGAGGACGACCTCGTCGACTATGCCTCATATTCTTTCTACAGCTGAACCTGTGGTGAGTCTATTGTTTGTAGATGTAGGACTGAGTTGGCCAAGGCTACTTTTGCCTTTGTCTATGCGCACTTAATGCAGTGGGCATCAATTTTAGGGACTGTTTGATTCCTTTAAAAGCCAAATCTTTGCTTCAGTGACCCTGCTTCATGTTATTTTCCTTTGAGGGACCTTCCCACAGCGCAAAGGTGGTCTTTCACCAGCATCGCTACGATTCTTTGGCATATGTGGCAGGTCAAAACTTTTGGCTTTTTGGTTTTCTGAATCTTTGGCATCTTTTACAAAGGGTGCCTTGGTATAATGTGGGCTCAGATGATTAGTGGTCACTGCATCAAAACCACAACCATCTTCTGTTTTTCTACTCCCAGGTGGGCATCTCTCAGAGTTGGCAAGTTGCGTTTAACTCTAATGCAGGAATTCCTGCTAAAGATGCCATTGCCAAAGGCTATGGGGTCATTGCAACAGCAACTAGAGTGGTCTTCAGAGCCCCATACAAAACCCCAGAATCCCAGGTTAAGAAGGTAAGGGGCATCTAGAGATTTGGTGGTTGTCCCTATATGGTAGGGGTGGATCTTTTTATGGTCTAATCTTATTCTGGTGACTTTCGCAGATTGGTAACTATAACATTGATCTTCTCCCGAGTAATACAATGTACTTCAAAACCCTTCTCCGGATTATTGTGGACACAACGCTTGCATGTCCAAATGGTAAATGTCTATATAATGGGGGTTGTTGACTTGTGTCATTTTGATTACTCATTCATGTTCTTGATGCTTCTGCCCAGATCCTCCAGTCTTCTCAGCTGATGCCCTCTCCTGGCTTTCTCCAACAATCATCTCTCCTCTACTCAGTGGAGATGTCACGAACAAAGCCTTTTATATGGGGATCAATGGAAAACTGATGAATGAGACCACGATTGAGGAGTACAACTATGTATTTCAAACTGACCCCATCACTGTAGAGGTCACCATTCCCTATGGGTCTCCTGGTGGCTATGTAGAGGTTGGTTATAGTACAGGACAAGATCCTCAAGGTTCTAGGTTGAGATTATGGGTGGTAGTATTGGGACAATGGTTGCCCCCACAGTTCATTCTTGCTCCTGGATTTATCTGTTTTGCAGAGTGATATTGTGAATAACACTTACATGACGATGTACAAGATCAACCTTATCCTTCAGCGCAGTTGGTTGGGTGTCAATGGAGATGACTTCACCAGACATACATCTTATAAAGCGATCACTGCCCCTGTTACTGTACAGATTCCTGTCTTCCTGGACCGTAAGTTTGGGGAAAGTTTGTTAGATTTAACTTTTGAGTTTTGGAATAAACCAGGAAAAATATGAATACCCTGATCTCTTGTAGATACCCTCAATAAAACCGACTACTTCAATGTCTCCTTGGGAAACTTCTACTCTGATATGAAAATGAAGTCCTTCATCATCCACAATGTTCCTGTTCCGCTTCCTGCGTTGGGGCCAAAACAAATGACTGTTGTGGCCACCACTAACCCCAACAACACTCGGGTTTTCTACCTTACAGTGCCCTTCTCTGATCCCCTTGTGGAACAGAAGGTAGGAACCATGGTCGGGACCACCATTACTTCCATGGACAGTTGCGTAGCGAAGTAGGGCTAAACTACAATTGGTAACTTGTGGACAGGAGTGGTATTTTTGTCGTGAATGGTCTCATTAAATTTTCTTTCACCAGTATCTTGGCGGTAAAAGAAGGATGTATATACTCTATGTCACCTATATATTGACCCATGTGTCAAAAAACAAGAATTTGACATATCCAGGTGTTGTGGAGTGTGTCAAAGATGATGTTGGTGAGTACTGACTCATGTTTACTATGAAGTATCCAATACATTTGAGCCACTTACAGATTTGAGGGGTGTTTTTTTTTTTTTTTTTTTTTTTTTTTTTTTTTTTTTTTTAACTTTCCAGATCCACCAGAATTCACAAGTAGCTGCAAAAATGACCGAATGGTCCTCACCATAAAAAGAGGTAATATGGATTACTACTTGCTTCCATACATCCGGGAGCTTCCTCTAAATGATGCCCTGGTCGGATCGCAGAATATCACTGTCCGAAGCTCAGAAGCCTTCATGTACATCGAAGTGCCCTTCACTACTGTTGGTCTGATTCACGAGGTAAAATGTTAGAATAGTAAAATTGGAATGGACTTAAGTGGGTAAACTCGAAAGGCAAGCTGGCGCCAAATTGATCTAACTAGACCCTATAACAGCATGGTCACCACTTGGCATTGATGGGCCACCAAAATGTTGGTCTCATAGCCATGGACTCAATGTGTACAGTCACTAATTCCAGGCTGTAACTGGATGTAGAACCTGATGGCACGGTGGTGGTGGTGGTGGTGTTGCAGTAATGCTTTACAGCAGCCTATGGAACTTGAGTAGATGGGTATAAATATCCAATTGTGTTGATGCTTGTTGTATATATCATAAAACCACAGGTGGTCACGTTGTCCGGCTCCGTCGTGCGTCTAAACTTCACTTTCAGAAGTAACCGGACTGGGGAAGTAATGTTTTCGTATTCCTTCAGCTGTCCCTTCCCTCCAAAGAATCTAAGTGAGTCCCCTTCTAACAAACGCCAGTGTCTACCCACATCCTACACTAAAAAAAATGATGTCTTGCCCAACCCACAGCCTGCCTATCCAATGGTACCATGATTGCAGTTATTGACAGTACACTCTCCAAACCTGCCTTTGATGCCCAGAAGGCCCACCTGAGAGATCCCAAATGCACCCCTCAGGAGTCTACGTCAGAGCAAGCACTCTTTATCTTTTCAGCATTCACTTGTTGGACCACACGCCGGGTAAGAACATTTATCTACCATATACCTATAAACTTTGATTCTGGCTTTAACGTTAATGGGTGTCATGGTGAAATGTGGATCAATGACCTCATGACTAGCCTTGAAGGGCAAAGTCATGTGTCATGCCCAATTGGATGAGCTCTATGGCAGGGGTTTAACTAGTTTAGGGTCCTTGAGGTGGCTGAAAGCACAGAGCCCCAAGTCTTGATGTACCCCCTGTTTACCAAATCACAAGGTTCACCTGCATAAATGGATGGTCTTGAATGAGACTAAAAACCCCAAGGAAGTGTTGGCCTCCATGAGGGCTCCTTCTAGGAGCCAATGCTATGGATTGTTGGATTCAGAAAATCCCAGTGTTGATGGAAGTGCATAAGTTGGTGATCTAAATCTTGATCTTCTCAACTTCTAGTTGGAGGATGATTATCTGGTGTACGAGAATGAAGTGACTTTTGATCGGCAAGTGTTGTTTCCGGCGCAACCCATCATTTCCAGGGATTCCTACTATAGGTGAAGAAACTCATTCATATTCAATGTAAGTTTGTAGCTTCCTTTTGATCCTATATGATACTTTCTTTTTGTGGTCTAGGTTGACTTTGAGATGCAGATATCCGCTCAAAGAAACCTTGTGGGTCAGTGCACCGAAAACTAATGGAGCAGCCAAGCCGGGAATTGCCAACTCTCCAGCAAAAGGTGACTATTAAAAAAAAAAAGTTGAATCTTGGGTTTCACAAGATCTGGTTTCGGACTCTTGATGTGCACCACAGAACTCTTGGCCTATAGCAGTGATGGCGAACCTTTAGGATAGAGTGCCCAAACTACAACCAAAACCCACTTTTACATTGCAAAGTGGCAACATGACAGTTTGAGCAGTAACCTATTGATCTCTGTTGTATCATTTGTTTCAATCGTATTGGCATCTTGAGGACACCAATACAATAGAAAGCAGGAGACATTTGGATTGTAGCTTCCCTTCAGACTCCCCTGAACAGAAAGAATGAGGGGACCCAAAGCAGGAGCTCCAAAGATAATCCATCTCTGCCCACACCTTTTCACACCTTACCGTCTCCTCCTGTAGTCCTGTTAGCCAAGTAAGGTGTCACTTTTAAAATGGCACGGAGTGTGGCGCGTCCTGGGCTGTCTTGGACTGAAGGAGGAAGCCTTGAGTTCTATCTGGTAAATTCTGTGCTAGGTGCCCACAGAAAGGGCTCAGAGTGCCACCTCTGGCACCCGTGCCATAGGTTTGTCACCGCTGTCCTATAGTTTTGAAACTTTTCCCGCTTTGTCCAGGCATTGACTTAAGTTTTGTCTTATAGTATTACGGAGGAGAGCCAGGAATCATGTTGCAGACCTGAAACTTGCTAAAGGTATAGTGGTGGTGAATTTCCTCCTTCCACAGGGTCCATGGGCAACCTGGTCCCTAGATCTTAATTTTGGCATCCTTTAGTCAATATTCTGTTTTATCCACTTTGACCCCAAACAGATGAAGCCTACGCAACATTTTACCATAATGAAGACTTTCCGGTGTCGGTGCAGCCTGTTGATGTGCTATACTTCCAGGCAGGGGTGCATGGTACAGAACCAGTTGCTGCATTAAAGGACTGTTGGGCTACAACCTTCCCTGGCCAAGACGGGATCACACGGTGGGATCTGATATTGAATGGGTGAGTAAAACAGGAAGTCTATAACCAACTTGGAGTGCAAAAAATTCTTGATCTCCATCCTAGGAATACAAGAACAACCTATAAGGTTTCGGTGTGGGCAAATCTCCTTGGAGACGGTTCATGTTTAGGGTCCCCTGTAGAGCAACCATCTTAAACTAAATTATTCTTGTGTACTTAATGTTTAGATGTGGTGCAGAAACTGAGACCTTCTCCACAGAAGTCCAGACATCTGGAAACGGGCTGCCACGATTTAAGGTGACCCTGCATGAGGCACCAACTAGTCAGGTAATGGGAGAGGATTGGGTTGTGGGATGTTGGCTTACAATGGTTTACAATGGCTAAATCATGGGTTTCCTTCAGCTCTTCATACATTGTGTGGTTGTTATCTGTGATGCCATCACTCCGCCTGAGAGCTGCCCTCAGACCTGCAACGAGACGCGACCCCTCCAAGGTAAGTGTAGTTAATTCGCTTATGGGATAATTATAAGGAACCAGGCTGATGTACTATCTCTTCCAGATAAAAGATCTGACCCTCTCCCCAGTGAGGTGGTATCTGCTGGTCCTGTGAAGATCCTGGCACATCCCAATGGTGTGTCTTATCGCCATGTTGGTAAGTTTCGCACTACTCTTCCTGACCTGAACAAGTGGGTTTCCTTCTTCTCATCCAACTAATTTCTCTTCACAGCTGCAGAGACCTCATCGTCTACATGGACTTGGGTGCTGTCGCTTGGGCTCGCCGTCATCTCGGCTTTTACTGTTGCTGCGGTTTTCCTCACAATTCGGCTATTTATACACTGAATAAAAAAATTTTCTAATTATCTTGGTCTATTCATCGAATTGGGAAACTTCGTCCATTGTAACTGGTTTTGTAATCGCAGTGTAGATGGATATCGCTGCCTCTAGTGTTGAGCCAGAGGTTCTTCATGGATTGGGTCGTTCAGTGCAGTTGCCATGTGAGGCTCGGTACTTGGGTTATCTAACTCTCAATTGATTGAGGCTTTGCCTTGAATGGGTAAAACATGCAAAATGTCAAACACTGGAGTTGAGTGGCTTCAACCATGAAGAACATAACTGTTAGAGGAACTAAAACAAAAGCCTAAAGCACAGATCACTTTGTGGGTTACACTTCTTCTGACTTGTGGTGGGAGGTAATGTTTCGTAGTAACAACATGAACGCATCACAGATCATCTAAAGTCACAAGGCTCAGTGTGGTCTTCCAGGGAAGAGTCATCTGTGTATGAAGAATTAATTTTAGGCAATGCTTCCTGAGAAATCTGTAGACCTCATGGTTTGGGGCTTCGTGGTCCTCACCAGGGTTACTTGAGTCTCCACAGGTTGTGCTCGGACAGCAGAGCTCAGGGTTTTTAATCAGACCATGTGCTGGTGGAGTCCTCTTGGTGGACTGATGCTCAGTCTGGGTTCCACGTCTTGTTGAGTAGTGGACATGCTTCCCTATTGCATGGCCTAAATGTATCCCTCAAAACAATATTGGGCTTGGTTCTGTCTAACGTAATCGTTCCTAAAGAATAAAACTCTCTGATTACGATAGGTAATGGATCTTGTTTTGGGTCGGTCTGTGACAGTGGTTTACACCAGTCCAAACAAGACCTAAGGCTGCTTGTAGATGGCCATGGTCAGCACATGGAATATGGGAACAATCTGGCATTAAACACCACCCAGTGTCACAGAGGAAGCCAACACAATAGTCCTGGTGGGGGAAGAGTCTTGTCGTGGTGTCCAGACCACACTTTATGTGATGTGAGCACTTGACATGCACCACATCCCGCTCAAAGGACATGATAAAAACATGTTACATGTGATGAACCTGCGCACCATGGATGAGGCCACATGTCAAGGATTCGAGACACTGAAGACTCCAGTAGGCCTCAGCTCTGACATGTGGTGGTGGCTCCCGTGCCGTACTGAGGGTAATCTTTCACAAATGCCTTAGGTGTCCCTGGTGATGGAGCTGCATTCTCCACCTCAGTGTACAGCAGAAGATGGTGGGAGGTTACAATGAAGGCGGCTCCTCCAGTGTGTGCGAGGACCAGGCCTCCTACATAGGAGGAGGAGGATAATGCACAGAGGAGAGGATGGCTGCCGCTCAGAGGATGTGATGAATACCGGAGACTGAGCACTGACCACAGGGGGTGGAGGCGGCTACAACCAGAGGTGACATGAACCTCCGAGTAAGTGCTGGGTGCAGGAGGGGGATACACGGGGTGCTTGTATATAGGGATCAGGGGCAGAGAATGATCTATGCAGCATCACTGCAGGAGAAGACATCCCGGCTCATACACATCATCCCTGCAGAGCGATGTCACCTCCTGTATAATATCACTGCTGCATGTTCTGTATACTGTACCCTGTATATACTACTACCCCCCCCCCCCCCCAATATACATATATCACACACTGACATCACTGCACCTACAGGATGAAGAAAAGCAGAAACTGGACCAATTCCTGACTGACCTGTCACTACTAGGATCCCTACAGGTAACTATTCCTCTACATAGGGGGCAGTATTATAGTAGTTATATTCCTGTACATAGGGGGCAGTATTATAGTAGTTATATTCCTGTACATA
>WNYA01002929.1:0-31703 GCA_019512145.1 Engystomops pustulosus | reverse complement strand
TGCATATGACACAAGGGTGCTTGAAAGTTTGTGAACCCCATCAGAATATTCCCAGTTATTAAAAAGGTGATTAAAAGTTTATGTTTACCTCTGTTATCTAGGTAATTGTCATTGCTCCCGTAGAGCAGGAAGGACGTCCACACAACTCTGTTCCTGAGATACTGTAGGTCCTGGAGGTAGGACTTGCATTTAATCATCTATGACATATTCTGTCATCTGTAATGAATATTACATGATGAATAATAATCATCTGTAATGAATAATACATAATAAATAAGTAAAAAGTATTATTACTAAGTATTACTCACTACTACGTATTACTTAAATACTACTTAGTAAGTATTATTAAATTAAATTCATTACTGGGAACCTGTCATCAGGAGCCCACTAATCCCCATAGAGAATAGTGTACACATTGTCAAAGTGTTTTTAATTGTAAAACTGGCTTTTTCTGAAAAAAAGATAAGTTAGATGAAAGTTTACCTTTCTGTATGCAGAGCTGTGGTCCTAGTCCCCTGGGAGTGGTCGATGAGGAGTGGGGCAGACATGTATGATGTCCTGGGGGGGGGGGGAAGGGGGGGGGGGGTAAGGGGGACATGGGAAGTTTATTTTTTATTTGAGATTGATGCATGACTGAGCAGTTTCTGGAGGATAGGAGGAAACCGCTCCTCATTGTGGGACTAGGGACACAGCTCTGCATACAGAAAGGTAGACTTTTATCTAACTTATCTTTTTATCAGAAAAATTCAGTTTAAATATAAAAACTCTTCTGCTATGTGCACACTATTCTCTGTGGGGACATATGGGAGCCAGAAAAAGGGCTCCTGATGACAGGTTCCCTTTAAAGGTGTTGGCACTCAATGGGAGAAAAATCAATGGGGCAACATTTTATGGATGATTTATGGCCTATCATACAAATATACATAACATACACTGTATGCTCTCTGTACAGACTGACTAAACTGAGGCTCTGCTCGTCTTTCTAGAGCAGTGATGGCTAACCTATGACACGCGTGTCAGTGCTGACACGCATAGCCATTTTCACTGACACGCGGTTGCCTGAGAGTTAAGTTTCATCCTACATGACCAGGTGCAGTAGCCAGGAGGCTGAGAGATTGCACTGAGCTTCCAGCACTCCCCCCTCCTCCTCCTCCCCGGGCCGACCTCTCCCCATGTGTGAGCTGTGCCTAGTGTCTCCAGTCAGAACAGGTATCAGCATGGGCCACAGCAGGAGAGGTGACCCGGCCATACACCCAGGAGGCTCCTCTGCAGCTCCTGATAGTTGTGGTGGGGGGAGGATGGCAGCACAGTCAGAGGTCACATTGCTGCTGCCTTGTGTGATGTCCCAGCAGCTGCCACCTCTACACTGACCATCTCCACAGCAGGGGCAAGGGAGGACAACGACTCTCATCATATAGTAAGTAAGGTCAGTGCACTGTATAATAGAAGACAGTCATCAGGGCTTGTGTGTCAGTTTTGTGACGTACAAGCCCTGAAATAATCGCAACGCCTTGCAAATTGCCAGACATTGCGATTATTTTGCTCCTCACACCTTCTCCATGCCAAGAGGGCATAAGGGAGATGCAGACAGCGGCGCCTGCGCCCTCGCTATAACCTGTGAACTTTCATGACTGAAAGTTCACAGGTTACTAAGCATTTCCACACCTGTCTGATTGTAACCGATCTATTACAATGTGTGATTTGCACATAGTAATAGATGATAGGGAAAATCCCCATATACTGCCAGACTGTAGTATGGCAGTACATGGTAGGATCAATCAGACAACCTACAGTTAAAGTACCCTAGAAGTTAAATAAAATACATATTTATTATTTAAACTATAAATATCACAAAATTATGGGTTTTTTTGTCAAGGTGACACACCACCCGAGTTATGCTCGGTTTTTTGGCAAATTTTGACACACCAAGCTCAAAAGGTTGCCCATCTCTGTTCTAGAGTGTTAAGTTCAGTTGTTCGGTTTATTATTCCCTTTACTTCAGGAAATAGACTATTCTGCAGCTATTCCACCTGCCCTGTGTGATTTAGCAGGCTATCTATATTGATACTGTCAGTGGAAACGATGCATGGCCATGCTCTAGGCTGGCCTTGTGGTTAGCGGTAAGGATGTTAGTAATCAATCACCATTGAATTTTGTGTTTCCGTAATTTAGACACAATTTTAGAGCGTCAGTATATACAATTATTGATATAACAGCAGCATCTAGTGGTCACCAATGTTATTTCACTTCAGTCTGTTACATACTTTCTACTGGAACTTGTTTAGGGCTAAATTGATATGAACTTTAGTTTACTCTGCTTTACAATACAGCTGTGGAGATGTAGATTCCAAACTGACAATGTTTGGATGTCAATGGATAGGTCAGCAAATATTCCAACAGTGAGTAACACACAAGGTGTGAATTGAGACCTTTGTATATGGCCAGACTGGTAGGTAATAATCAGACATAGACTAAGAGCAGGCTTGGCTCCAAGTTTTAGTAGGCCCCTGGGGTGACAGAGGCTCAGTGGGCCCCTTTGAAGTGAACTTACATGGGGCATTAAAAATTCAGAAACTAAAAGGATGTTCCATAAAAGATGAACTAACACAATTTGGAGGAACCCCTCGGTAGAGTAGGATATGTCATTTATAGAATTTGCAATTATATGTGAAATCTCAACCATTTCCTAGTAAATAAGTAATGTGAAAATGAACAGAGTAGAGTCATATTTAGAAAAGTCACTTTTTGAGGCTGAAGGTTTCTTCAGGTCTATAGTACCTTATAAAGATAAGAATTTCATCTTTCAGATTCCAGGGTTGTGATTCTTTGAGCTACAGAACTGAAGATACAAGCAATTCAAGACATATTTGGAAATGTGATCTGTAGATAAAATCCAGTTCCCGCCTGTTGCTTTACCTGCCTTTATCTCTGTTTCTATAAATCACATTACCCCCAGCCTCATGTGATCAGAAAGATGAGACGCTTATATTTATATTTCTAGGTTCTATAGAACTAATAGTGGGACTGTCTGAAGTGATGCTCCCCCTTAAGCCTCTAAAAGTGACACATCTGAGGTAAAATGTGACTCTTCTGTGATCCATTTCTCAAATGGATGGGAATTCTAGAAAGGACATTTTATACCTTACTGAGAGATTGGGTAGTTTATAGGGTTCAAGGCACAGTGAAACAATTCTACTGTTTGTGAATATTCCCTTTTAGACCTCATTTTAATGTTTTTCTGAATAAATCGTCAAGGAAATCTAAATCAAAATCAAGCAAAATAAACGTTGTACACTCGCCTTAGAACCAGGTCCAAAAACTCAATTCATCCGGATGGCTGGTAGGATCCATGCAGCCAATTGGAAATCAAGGATACTTTCAGAATCCCAAGTTAAGGCCAGCGTCACTAAAATGATGATCTTTAAAAATATTTCAGTAGTGAGGGACAATAAAATTAAAACCTTCCTCAAAAAATGGAAACCCTAGAGAGACTATATACCCAATCAGGCTGTTACCCCTTTACTGATTTGTGATGTGAGATAAACGAGCCTTTCAGGGCCCATTTCACCGATACTTCCATTAGTGCCAGGGTTTACAATGTATTCTTGTATGCCACAACAGTGCTCCCATAAGAGAAAAGCCAAAAGAAGTGGAGTTACTGATAAATTACGTTGCAAAGAATGCCTCAAGTTCCATTGGATTGTCTTCACCCCACTCCACCTTTTTTGAGTGCAGTCTCACCTCACCTCACCCCTATTAAAAACAACAACTCAGCCACAGGTCATGGAGCTGTCACTAATGCTCTTTGATAACTGTCCTAGCTGGGATTCCATGAGCCATTCACATGCCCTATTTGCAAACATAGGGGGGGGGGGGATATTTATCTCTGATGGTAGGCTTGAAAATAGGCCTACAAATCGAGCATTAGTGGCAATTTCTGGCTACTCCGCCTTCTGCGCTGGCAGGGCAGGGAGGGGGTGATCTGGGCCGTACAGGCACGTACTCCCCCCTCAAGGACAACCCGACATGTAAATTCCAATCTCGGCTTCAGACTTTTCTGAGGACGAGTGTGGAATTGGGGGTTATCTCCAAAAAACTTCCACAAAACTGTATCCCCTCCATCCTAAGTTTCCTTGTTGGTACTTTCTTCCCAAGGTACACAAAATACTGTGGAATAATACCCCTCACGGCCGCCCGATTGTCTGGGGGGTCGGGTCTCTTACTGAACCTCTCTCCCAGTACTTAGATTGGCTATTATGCCCCCTACTCCCTGATATTCCATCATATTTGAAGGAAACTGGTTTGTTCCTCTCTGCCATTCAGGACTTTGAATGGAGGGAAGAATACAGCTTAGTCTCGATCGATGTGGAGAGTTTAAATACCAGAATACCTCAGGATCAAGAGTGTGCGGCAGGTGTTGGTCAATGCAGAGAGAGAAGGAGAATTTATCGACTTTGTCTGTGATCAACTGTCTTTCATCCTCTCCCATAATGCCATTACATTTGATAGGACTTGGTTTGTTCAAAAAGTAGGCGTAGCGATGGGCATTCCTGTGGCATGCACTTTGGCCAATATTTTCCGGGCTGTTTTTGAGAGCCGCTGCGTCTTCTCCTTGGACAATCTTCTGCCAGGCACATTAAACTATTCTTAAGATATGTGGACAATATCTTTATGATATTGAACTTTATGAACTGGAGTTTTTGGATGTTTGAGTGTACATAAAGAATGATCAGCTCCATACCACCGGCTTTAGGAAAAGTACAGCCACTAACTCCCTTTCACATTATAACAGCTTCCACCCCACTCATACTAAAGACAGCGTATGCTACAGTCAATTCTTACGGTTAAAGAGATTGAATAGTGACTTTGCAAGTTTTGAGATCCAAGATGGGGAAATAAAACAAAGGCTATTAGAACGGCGGTCCCCTCACTATGTCTTAGAGCTCTAAAAAGATCTAGAGAACAGGAGGTTGAGAGATATGTCATAAAATAAAAAAGATAATCACATGGGTGGCGACAACCATAAAAACAAAAAAAGATTTTCTTTTACCTTTTCTTTCAGTCCTCACGAGCGAGCCAAAGGGACAGCGATTTATAAAAGCTGGAAGGTAATGTGAACACTACTCTTTGTTAAGCATATAAATGAATGTATATTATTTTTTTGCTATGCCTCTGTGATTGGTTAACTTTGTTTTTAACTTAACTGTACATGGTGTCACAATTTTTTGTATCTCTTCACATATCTTCTGCACTATTTGTAACGTGTGGAAGACTCTGTAACAGATTTTGGTTCGTATGCTGACGCTCCCACATCAGGGGAACTTTAATACTGGCTTCCCGGAAGTTGCATTGTCAGAGGCTTGAGAAAGCGCATAGTTGCGTGAAACGGCCCGTTGCCTACCGTGTTCGGTGTCCTCCCCGCTTTTGCCACGTGGACTAATAAAGTCATTCCTTTTCTGCATCTGATTTGGTAATGCCACTGCCTTTTTTTCTTTTTCTGTATTTTTGGATATTCTTGTTCCACCACCTAGGATAATCTATGCACCGCTGCTGCCAAGTTTTCAGACGCCAAGTTTGGATCCAGAACTGGGACAATTTTGTTTAGTGGTCTCGCTGTGCTTCATTCCAGTTCGTATTATGCCAGGGCTGTGCAGGCATGTTTCATCTCTGCCCCAGGCCTGTGCACTGCCTATAGCCTGCACCCATTCAAGTGTAGGCTCTGGCGCATTTCTATGTCAGGTGAGAGCTGGTGGAGATTTCTCCCCCCGGTGCAGTGCAGGATTACAGAGGCTCCTGATAGATCTGGCAAGTGGGACGAGCTGGTGCACCATGATAAATGGCCCTATAAAAAGTTCCCAGATCAACTTGTGTTGGAGGATGAGGGTGTGGACAGAAGGACATCTACGATGATGATGATGATGATGAAACCATACTGCCAACTTCTGCGGCTTTCTGCAATGTGGAGACTGACAAGGAAGGTAGCTTTGAGGGCTTGGTGGAAGAAGATCTAAGGGATGATGATGATGTCCTAGACCTAGATGGATCAAAGGCAATGATAATTTGAAGGAAAAAGGTCATGGTGAGAAAGCCCTTGGTAGCCAGTAGAAGATGCAGAAAGCTGAAAAGGGCCATTCGGCAGCTCATAGCAATAGCAACACCTGCTATTGCCCACTGTGTCCAGAAACTGAGCACACAAAGGCTGGCAGAGAGGATCTCCATGGTGTGACATCTTTTCAATCAATGTGCAGAAGACAAAACACATGTTATTTGCACCATTTGTATGACCAGACATCTGCAAGCAAAACATGAGCTGTGGATGACATCTAAGTGACAGGACCATCTGTCTCCCCACAAGAGAAGAATGTGACACTACCATCACCTACAGCAGCACCACTGTCATCAATCCTGTCCTAAGGAAGCGTTCTGCTTCAAGTTCTGGTCCTGACTTGGGGCCATTGCAAAATTGTTGGCCTTTGATAAGCTGCCTTTCCGGCACACAATACATCATTCCCAGCCGCCACTACTTTTCTCAGAAGGTCCTTCCTGCCCTGCAACAATACCTAAAAATTAGGTGTTCACCGTGCAATGCCATAAATCACAAAGTGCAAATCACAATTGACAAGTGAGCAAGTAAGCACTAGCATGAGACTAAGGGGGAAAACTATCAGAGCCAAATGCAGCCAACCAAGCGGAGGACGCGGCCGTGAAAAGTCACTGGTTGTGTTTATTTCTGGCGTAGAGATAAATGTTGCACAGGACCACTGGATACATCAAGAGGCAGAAAGCCTCTTTATGTATCAGGCTGCGCGAGAGCAGTGGTGGGGATATCATACGGCAGTGCACAAGCGCTGATAAATAAGAGAGAGTAGACCATTCCAGTGGAAGCTCTCATGCCCACCTAAGACCGTGACTAGTCAGCAGGGGCAAATTGGGAATTTAAAGTGGCCCTTGAGGTCACAATAAGTAGGGGGAACTATGAGAGTTGGGTGGAGTTAATAAACTGTTTATAGATAACACTGACACTGCCACCTTTGTACACAAATGCAACTATCATATCACTTTTAGAAGTGGCACAATACACCATTTAATGCTGCCTTATATATTAAAAAAAACTACTACAATACTACTATATTACTGCCCCATGTACAAAAATATATTATAATACTACCATATTATTTCTCTTATGTACAACAAAATAACTACTATAATACTTCCCCTATTCACAAGAATATAATTATAAATTATTATATTATTTTATTATAAATATATAAATTATTATATAACTACTATAATACTGCTCCTATGTACAAGAATGTAACGACTATAATACTGCCCCTATGTACAAGAATATAACTACTGTAATACTGTCCCCTGTGTACAAGAATATAACTACTATAATACTGCTCCTATGTACAAGAATATAACTACTGTAATACTGTCCCCTGTGTACAAGAATATAACTACTATAATACTGCTCCTATGTACAAGAATGTAACGACTATAATACTGCTCCCTATGTACAACAATATAACTACTATAATACTGTCCCCTGTGTACAAGAATATAACTACTATAATACTGCCCCCTATGTACAAGAATATAACTACTATAATACTGACCCCTATGTACTTTAGAAACTAAATCAGCCTTGGTACCCTAAAATATTTACTAATTAATCATACCAAACAGCCCCTCATGTTTATTTTATTCCTTATGTACAGCCTTATGTGCCCCCCCCCCCAGCAGCCCTGGGCCCTGGGTTCCTTCCTGAATATTTCCCCCCCCCCCAGCAGCCCTGGGCCCTGGGTTCCTTCCTGAATATTTCCCTTTAGAATGTTGCACCTATGGGTACCCTTCAGTACCCATACATTTTGCATTTGGTAGCCATATAGGATGTTCCATAAAAGATGAACTCACACAATTTGGAGGAATTGCTCATTTGTCTTGCTATCTTTTCTTCTCATGAAAATCCGTTCCATTCATGTGAATAGGGTTCTCATGGTGATTTTTATCTGTATTTATGAAATCCCAGATTTAAAAAGAATCTATCACCATACTTTACCCCATTAATCTACTACACCCCCGCAGGTAGAGTAGGATATGTCATTTATAGAATTTGCAATTATATGTGAAATCTCAACCGTTTCCTAGTAAAAATGTTAAAATGAACAGAGTAGAGTCATATTTAGAAAAGTCACTTTTAGAGGCTGAAGGTTTCTTCAGGTCTTTATTTATCTCTGATGGTAGGCTTGAAAATAGGCCTACAAATCGTGCATTAGTGGCAATTTCTGGCTACTCCGCCTTCTGCGCTGGCAGGGCAGGGATGGGGTGATCTGGCTGTGCAGACACGTACTCCCCCCTCAAGGACAACCCGACACGTAAATTCCGATCTCGGTTCCAGACTTTTCTGAGGACGAGTGTGGAATTGGGGGTTATCTAAAAAAAAACTGCCACAAAACGGTATCCCCTCCATTCTAAATTTCCTTATTGGTACTTTCTCCCCAAGGTATACAAAACACTCTCGATTCCCCCCCCCCCCCACAAGCCGCCCAATTGTCTCGGGGGTCGGGTCACTTATTGAACCTCTCTCCCAGTACCTAGATTGGCTATTACGCCCCCGACTCCCTGATATTCCATCATATTGGAAGGAAACTGTCTCGTTCCTCTTAGTCCTCTTAGACTACAGCTTAGTCTCGATCGATGTGGAGAGTTTATATACCAGAATACCTCAGGATCAAGGGGTTGAGAGTGTGCGGCAGGTGTTGGTCAATGCAGAGAGAGAAGGAGAATTTATCGACTTTGTCTGTGATGAACTGTCTTTCATTCTCTCCCATAATGCCATTACATTTGATAGGACTTGGTTTGTCCAAAAAGTAGGCGTAGCGATGGGCACTCCTGTGGCATGCACTTTGGCCAATATTTACCTGGCTGTTTTTGAGAGCTGCTGCGTCTTCTCCTTGGACAATCTGTTTGCCAGGCATATTAAACTATTCTTAAGATATGTGGACGATATCTTTATGATATGGGCTGGTTCTCAACAGGAGTTTTTGGAGTTTGTGGGGTACCTAAATCCAGTAAACTCTATGAATATGCTTTTTTCCTCAGTCTTTGGGGGAGATGAATTGGAGTTTTTGGATGTTCGAGTGTACATAAAGAATGATCAGCTCCATACCACCGCCTTCAGTACAACCACTAACTCCCTTTCACATTATAACAGCTTCCACCCTGCTCACACTAAAGACATTGTACCCTACAGCTCTAAAAAGATTTAGAGAACAGGAGTTAGGGAGATATGGTAATAAAATAAAAAATTAAATTAAATTAAAAAAATGGTGGTGACCGCAATAAAAACAAAAAAAGATTTTCTTTTACCTCTTCTTTCAGTCCTCTCGAGGAGGCATAAGGACAGCAAATTATAAAAACTGGAAGGTAATGGGAGAGGATACCCAGTTGGGAGAAGCAGTGATCAATAAACCTCTTATCTCCTTTAGACACAGTACCACCTTAAGGAATCATTTAGTCCAAAGTAGATTTACAACACCAAGTAAATACCGGTTGAAAAAATGTTCTCCAAAGGGATATTATAAACGTGGCCGGTGTAACCTGAAGAGAAAGGTGATTCAATTTGGAAGCTATTCACACAGAGTCAGATCCCTCATTAGATGTAGGACAACCTTTGTGGTTTATATTTTGATATGCCCGTGTGGCAAGCCTATATATAGGCTGCACGAGAGCAGTGGTGGGGCTATCATACGGCAATGCACGAGCACTGATAAAGAGAGAAAGAGATTACAGGTAAGCACCAGAGAGTAGACCATTCCTGTGGAAGCTCTCATGCCCACCTAAGATCGTGACCAGTCAGCAGGGGCAAATTGTGAATTTAAAGTGGCCCTTGAGGTCACAATAAGTAGGCGGAACTATGTGAGTTGGGTGGAGTTAATGACACCGACACTGTCACCTTTGTACACAAATGCAACTATTATATCACTTTTAGAAATGATACAATACACCATTTAATACTGCCTTCTATATACAAAAAACTACTACAATATCTACTCCGAAGAACAATAATATAACTACTATATTACTGCCCTATGTACAAAAATATATTATAATACTACTCCTATGTACAACAAAATAGCTAATATAATACTGCCCCCTATTCACAAGAATATAATTATATATTAATGCCCCCCATGTATAGGTATAGAACTACTATAACACTGCCTCCTTACTGTGAGGACATGTGTAGTGTGAGCTCCTGAAGACTTCTGATGTCTGGAGCTAGCCCAGGGCGGGGCCACCCTGGGTGGGGCACTTCCCCATGCAAGGCCCTGGCTCCAAGGCCTTTTCTTGGAAGAAACTCCCTAACTCCTAAAACCATGGATGAAAATCCTGAAGTCACTAGTAAAGTGCAGTGCGTCAGCGGCACCAGTCCAGCCAGAAATGAAGTGAAAAATGTGGTTCAGGAAGAAGAAGCAGCAGCAGTAAGTAGCAGTATGCTGAAGCCACCTACCAGTATGGTGAAGCAGAAACCTGTGAGTGATCCAGTGGGAAGTATCAAGCAAGTTGTGCAGGAGCAGAGGCAGCCTCCACTACAGGCCTTAGCTGTGCCCTCTACACCTCCATCCAGGCACAGGAGGACATCTCTGGAGCACCAGACCATCCTAGAGAACCTGCAGCAGCCTGTACTTATCCGGACTGAGCAAGCACAGTCTGGAAGCGGTGGGAAGAGAGGTGGAAGATCTAGAAAGAAGACTCTGCAGCGTGCCAGAGCCCACCAGATGACATCCAGATGTCCAAAAGTAACATGCATATAGCGCAGCAGAAGCTCCCAGGTGACACCTGAACCGTAAACTCAGTATCTTCTGGCAAGTTACTGAACTTAGTGATACTTCTGAGATGTCTGTGGTTTATATTAATGATCCCTGTGTTGATACCTCTGTGTTTGATAATTTTCCAGCAGAAGGGGCTTCACTATCTGTCTGGGATGTAAATACAGTGCAGTCAGAGCACTGTATGGAGGATGGAGATATAGAGGCTGATGATGGGGAGGAGGTAGCACAGTCCAGTGCTCAGGAATTCCCTCCTTTAGTTTCTGATGTTGGTGCATACCCTCATAGCTCAGGTGCTCAGCAGCCCCCACAGCGCCCCCAGTCACAGCGTGATACTGGTCCAGACCAGGCCTCATCTGGTAATGCCTGGAGTTGGGGTGCGCCATCCTTAATGTCCGGCTCACATTACACTGGTCAGGCTTTTAAGAGGAGGAATGTGGTCAGGTTTAAGCACAGAGGGGCCAAAGAAGACCGACCTGACTGGAGGTTTGTTGTAAGATTGCTGCTGTGTTACCAGATGGGTTTCTATCCTAGCAGTGATAAACCTCCCAGACCGCCAGGGATACAATATAAGTTTCAAGTTGATGTTCAACCTGGACCAGTTTTGGGCAAATTTCTCCAGGGTCAGAGATGCTGAGGGGTGGAATAAATTCAGCTTCATCCCCATCTCTAAGCCTGATACTGTTCCTGCCACCATTATCTTCTGGAATGAAGCAGGATATCGTGCTCTGGCTCAGGAGACACTGTGACCTAATGTCAGAGCTCACTTAGACCAGGGAGGACGATGGGATCTGGACAGGAGGTTGGAAGGTCCTGGTGAAGTTACGCCAGTATCATAATATAACCCAACATTTGCCCAATTCCTTCTTCATTGGCCGTGAGAAGGGGGTATGCTTCTATGCAGGTCAACCCTGCAGATGCTTTAAGTGTGGTAGGGCCGGTCACGTGGCCAGTAACTGCACCCTGATAAAGTGCAGCCTATGTGGGGACATTGGTCATGTGAGTGTGGACTGCCAGAACATCCGTTGTAATCTGTGTGGAGAGATGGGGCATGCCCACAGGGATTGTCCTAATGCATGGCATAACATCTGCAAGACCTTCCCTGATGAAGATGTACTGGCAGGGGCAGATGACATGGGGGAGGAGGAGGCTTTGTTGTCAGGGTCAGCTCAGGCTGGGCCAGAAACTCAACGGATGGAAAGTGACACCATACCAGAACTAGACCAGCCTCAAATAAACACCACACCAGTTCCAGACCAATACCAAACACACATTTCTGAGGGGAACATGCAGGCTGTCTAGAAGCTTGTACTTCCCTTAGTGCCCATTCATTCTCTGATGCCAACTTCTACAAAGAGAAGAAAGAAGGATACATCCAGCCGTAAGCCAGAGGGTAAGTGGACCACTGTCCAAAAATCATCTGAGTTTAGAGTGGACAGAACGGCAGATGTGACAATGACTGTGAACAGATTTAGTGTGTTGTCAGAGTCAGATGCAGAGGAGGGACTAGAGAGGGAACTTCAGAGAATGGTGGCAAAATATGATGATGAGCCAGATGCAGATCCCCCTCAAAACAGAGACCTCCTGTAGTAGGGCCAGAGTCTGAATAAGACATGGAGACAGGTGGTCATCAGGAGGGCTCAGATTCAGATTTATGATGATGGTGTTACTCTCTTTGCTTCTTTTACCTTAAAGTAATATCTAATAATGTGAATAGCATTAAGGCAAGGAAGACAAGACATGCAGTGTATGAACATCTCCACTATCTAAATGATGTCTTTTTCCTTCTGGATGACAGTGGATTAAAGGGAAAAAAGTGCGCTGCTACATTGATTTCAGGTTCAACCAATGTTAGATCACAAAATCATTTTATTCAACAAAGTGTCAATTGATGAACAACGTGTTTCGTTTCGGAGGCGTACTGCTCCCTTCGTCAGGTTCTTAAATATTCGTGATCTAGTTGGAGGAGGAATATAGCTGATTGAAAAGCAGTGGTAATCTCATTCCACTGCAGCAGCAAAACCTCTCTCCCCAAGGGTAGCTTTAGTAATGTTTCAAAATATTTTATAAATAATATACTATAATACTGCCCCCTATGTACAAGAAAATAACTATTATAATACTGCCCCCTATGTACAAGAATATAACTACTGTATTTAAACCAACTTTTAAAAATTCTGTTAAACCTTAAAGTATTTATTAAAACAAAATGGAAGTGCAATTTAGAAACTTTAGAATTTTTTTTTGAAAATACATTCTTTTAGGCTAAAAATTACACTTCACAATTAATTAAATGATATAATACTCCGCAAAGTTTGGTACCCAATTTGTTCCAAATGTGCTGATACCCCATATGTAGTAGTAAACTGCTGTATTGGCACACGGTCAGGAAATTAATGAAAGCAGTGCCATTCAGAGCAGATTGTCACATTGCACAGGCTATACAATTTTTTTTTTTGGTAATGCGAGCATATGAGGGATCAATTTTTGTTTACAATTTTTAGCAATTTTTTCGGGCCGTTCTTCATAGCATTCTCTGGTTTACTATGTTTACGTTGAAGCCTCATTTATATAGTTTTTCTTATCTTTGCTCAAATTTCCCCCCAGTATATAGTTAGCCAACCCCTGCCCCAGTATATAGCCAGCCTGCCCATTCCCATAGTATATAGCCACCCAGCCCATGCCCCCTAGTATATAGCCTGCCAGCCCATGCCCCGTAGTATATAGCCTGTTAACACCTGCCTCAAGTATATAGCCAGCAGCCCATGCCACAAGTATATAGCCAGCAGCCTATGCCCCCAGTATATAGCCTGCAGCCCCTGCCCACAGTATACAGCCTGTCAGCCCCTGCCCCAGCATATAACCTGCAGCCCCTGCCCCCAGTATACAGCTTGTAGTACCTACCCTCATTATGTAGCCTGCAGCCCCTGCCCCCAGTATACAGGCTGTCAGACCCTGCCCCAGTATATAACCTGCAGCCTGTGCCCCCTAGTATATAGCCTGTTAACCCCTACCCCCAGTATATAGCCAGCAGCCCCTGCCCCCAGTATATAGCTGGCATCCCCTGCCTCCAGTATACAGCCTGCAGCCCCTGCCTCCAGTATACAGCCTGCAGTCCCTTCCCCCCATTATATAGCCTGCAGGCCCGGCCCCCAGTATACAGCCTGTTAGACCCTGTTATAACCTGTAGTATACAGCCAGCCCCATTTAGTATACAGCCAGCCAGCCCCCTGTATGCCAAGCACATTTAAAAAACTAAACTTAGTACTCGCCCTCAGGTGATACTCACTCACCCCGGATGCCCGGCACGACTCCCAATCCTTGATGTAGCTCCCGATCCTGTGCACGGCTCCTCTTCTTTCTTCTCTTTGCTGTAATAACCGGCAGAGTCGCGTCTATGTGATCTGCCGGCAGCCGCAAAGAGAGATCACATGGAGATCACATGGATGCGACTCTGCCCGCTAGAGAAGAGAGAAGAGGAGCCACCGGGAGACACAGGATCGGGAGCTGGGCCAAGGATCCAGGCGCCGGAGGGTGAGAATTAAGTTTTTTTAATTGACTTGTGTATAAGCCGAGCTGAGGTTTTTCAGCACATTTTTTGTGCTGAAAGACTCGGCTTATACATGAGAATATATACGGTAATAACTATTTTCTTGGCTCCCTGACTCCAAAATCTTTGGCGCTCAACATCTCAGGAATATCAGGGGGTCTTGATCACAGATCCGTTAACCAGAAATTGAAATATATGAGTTTTGAGGTTGTCTTTGAAGGATAGTTACGCCATAATCCTAAGCCGACATTTTAAGGGACAAGTGATACAAAGGAAAAGGCTGGAAACTCTGTATCAATTCATAATTTCTATTCATTGGACTAAGGAAATTCCATTTCAATTAACATTTGCTATTCAGGGGACAGAGGAAACACAGAGGGGTACAGGAAACTGTTTGTCTGGGGGCTAGATGCTAATTACATGATCTTATAAGGCACCAGTGATTTCCTCTCAAAATTTAACTGGAGAGAGGGTGCTTCATAACCCATAATTTATTACATCCCCCAAATTTAACCTCGATACAGGTGTACACACACCCCTCTCACTTGACAAAGGGGGTGGATTAGATAGTTATTCAAAAAGAGCATACCAGCATACTCAGGGTCAGTTTTAGGAGGTGCAACCCAGCCTCCCAGAGATGTCCTAGATTTCACTGATTCTCCTCCTTGGATCTCTTTGCCAATGAATGTTGTAAGATCTGTTTTCTTAATTTTATCCGTTATTGTTTTTACTGTTTTGCTTTTATGTGAGGTGGCATTCTATGTGACAAACTAAGCTGGCTAATTTTTGTACTACGGTTTGGACCCATAACAAGATCCTAAAGTTTGAAGCTTAAATAAAATAGGTATAAACAGGCACTGACAAATAGTCTACTTGTATATGTTTACTGTTCTCGTGAAAAATTAATAATGACATTTTCAGAAGTCATATTACGTAGACTATTTGTCAGTGCCTTTTTATACCTTCTTTATTTAGCTTCCATGTAGGTCTGTTTTTTTAATCTTTTTGTGACCTATAAACATTGTGCCTTTTGGTATGTATGTTCCGATACCTTTGGAGACGTGAATTACCGCTAAACCATGTCACCCTAAGGGTCTGTGAGATAGCAGAAGTTTGTGCTTTAAGCAGTGTGTGTCCATGTAACTGGTGCAGTACCTATAGGAGTGTGTATATGGGTGCATATGTACGGTCCTGGTGTAGGCTTCCTGTAGGCCATAATCGACAGGAGGTAGCTGAAAAAAGTATATGGAATAAGTGCTTGTCTATAATGGTGAACAAAGTAGCTTTTGCAGCCAAATGCCTTAGACATGTAAGCAGTAGCGAGGTGCAGATTTTGGTTGTGCCCCTGGGTTGTGTGTGTAGTACATATGGTCTCCCTGACAATTATGTTTTTTTTACCTTATTTTTACTTTGTAGGGAAGGGGGGTGATTTGAACCTTTTAGATTTTTTTTATATTTTTAAATTGTTTTTATTTATGAACAATTTTTATACCATAGTGTAGTAATGGCAATCCTTTTAAACACTCAAATCCTTTTAGAGGGCTCGAATTAAAAACAATACTGACTTATTTATCATAAAGTGTCAATAGGGCAGTTTAAGCAGTAATGTATTCTAACGGCTCTGCTTCAGCATCTTAAGGACACCAATGTGTTCAAAGAAGGAGGGGAAATTTGCATCATCATAGTAGCATTTGACCAGGGCTGCCCAGGACTGCAGGAGAATACCTTGGGGAGATTTATCAGTGCTCCTACGTGAGTTTTCTGTGTAGAAAATACCTAACATGTGTATTAATTTATTGTTTAACACAGATTGTCAGAGAGAGAGAAACACACAGAGACTGTCAGAGAGACAGAGACTGTCAGAGAGAGAGACACACACAGACTGTTGGGGAGATACACACAGAGACTGTAAGAGAAGACACACACAGAGACTGTCAAAGAGAGAGGCATATACAGACACACAGAGACTGTTGGAGAGCGAGAGACACATAGAAACTGTCGGAGAGAGAGGGACACACAAAGAGAGTTGGAGAGAGGGAGACACAAGAGACAGTCAGAGACAGAGACACACAGACAGTCAGAGATAAAGACACACACAGAGATAGTCAGAGAGAGAGACATACACAGGGACAGTCTGAGAGAGAGACACACACAGGGACAGTTGGAGAGAGAGAAACAGAGAGAGATAGATAGATATAAAATATTTTTTGTTAACCCATTCTATTTTGCCACCGCCAGGATCTACAAGGATCTACAGCTAGTATATAATAATATTTAAATTATGTTACTTGAAAATCGATTGGGGATATATTGTGGATGTTTCTAGGGCGGGTATTTAGGGTTAATACAACCAGCTAAGATTTCAAAATGCAAACATACCTTGATCAGTAAACTGCTATTTCTTGCCTGACTAGTGATATTTAGAAAATGTGTAAAAAGTTAGTCCCTGTGTCAAAAAAATGGATACGTTTGGTAGCCAGTATTAGGTCTCATGAAATAGTCCATGACATTTTAGTCGGAATAAATTTACTACAATCTGGGCACATCAAATACAGTTTTTTTTCCTAGACTCTTCTAGTCTAACCCGCATTCTCTTTCAGAGTGGGAAAGGGGAGGTGTTGGATGCATTATTAGATCTAATTAATCTATGTATAACTGTATAAATACTGTTTGCTTTTGTATTATTTTTGCGATTACAATGTTTTTACAGAAAAAAAAAATGTTTATTTAAAGAAAAAAACCAATGGTATATAGTGCAAGTATATGTATATATAATGTTTGTTACTTAAGTATAATGTATTGTTATCATTAATTATATTTTATAATAATAGAGTCATTGGACTTTTTTCTGGTTGGGCATGGCACCAGGGTCCTCACTTACTGTCTGGCTGATTTCAGAGAATGATGAATTTCCAAGAGCCCCAAATATGCATTATTTTCCAAGAATTTATTTTTGGAGGTTTCAAAACCTTGATATTCTTGTAGAACAAAATAAAACCAATCCATCATTTGAAATGAATAGGAAAATGAAACTACCAAGTAAAAATGTTTGTTCTTCAGTTGTATATTGCTTTACAGTATATGACAAGCATAAGATTCTTTATTTTGCCCTACAAAACTGTGCATACTTCACAAAAGAAACAGTTTTTTGTTAGAAATAAGGCTTCTTTAACACTGTACCTATTTGTGTATTTACTGTAACACTGGCACATTACAGGGGTTTTTTTTAATTTTCCCAGAAAAGTCTGTGTCAAATACCAGGTAAGAATCCTCAATTTTAATAAATCATATGTAACAAGCTGGATTTCCCCTTATCCAGCTTACGAATAAAGTCTTGGTTGTATCCCATTGATTTGAATTGGAAAATAATTTTGTTTTGATTTTCTAATAAAAAAAATGCATGTTAAAAGCCTTTGTGTGAACTAGCCCTAAAATAGGTTCTGATGTACAGTATTTTAGCTGGACCCATAGATCACCTTTTTAGCTGAAAGGAGATAGACAAAGAAGTTCATATTAATGTAGCATTTTTGTAGGGTTCTGCTATGTTCCCTTTTAGACAGAGAAAGGTTATCTTTCCTTTTTTACTTGGGCACATATAGTAAAAATGATAGATGCCCTGCCATATTTGAAGTATATACAAGCAGCTTTACTGGCACATATGTTAATGGAGTTGTCCATCAACTTAAATTAAAGGTAAAAATCGGAAAAATAATCCATACTCTTAGATTGGACATTGCTTCTTTGAAAAACATTACATGTTTCCTGATCTTTTTTAAAAATTAAACTGATTAACTCTCAATAATTAAAACTGTAAAAAAAAAATACAAAATGCAAATGAAGGAATATCCAGGATTCAGAATTAAGTTCTTTCTCCATATAAAATTCAAAGCAAACAGAAGTATAGAATCACCCTGCCTTTATCAATAATAACTGAATGAAAAATTCTTACAACATTAACTTATAATACACATGCAAGAACACTGTCCATAAATCCTTTTCAGTATAATGTTGGTGTATGGAAACAGACAATATAATGGAAAAGGAAAACCCTTAAGTTAGACTCACACAGCTGTATTCTACACTAGACGTTAGGTGACAACTGGTCGACATTCCCTTCCTGTGCCAAAGTTGTCACCTGATCGAGACAATCGTGACAGATACAGGACAAATAAATACAGAAGAATGGTCCCAACCAAGATGACAGTACAGTGTGTAGAATCCAAAGAAAAGCAGATAATCATAATCATAAACAATGTTCAGAAGGTCAAAAAATATAAGTCCAGAAAATGCTAGAAAGCTGCAAAAAAGACTTATAGCGAGCACTGGGAAGTCTACAGACAGTCCTTATATTAGAAATCAATGTCACAGTCCAGAAATTGATTGGACCGTTCCCCTGACATGCAGACAAACCAGGCTGGCAGTGGAGGAATGTTAACGGAGGAGGCATCTGTCACAGCTAGCTTACCTATCTGCATCCCAGATCAAAGTGACCAGGAGTCAGACAGGTATGGCCAAAAACCAATTAAGACAGCTAGGAGTGAAATAAGGCAGTGTTAAGTGCAGGACATAATGCACAATAAGCACAAAATCACAGTCCATAGCATCATCTACTGTTCCTGACTCTTAACCAGTATTTGTTAGAATCACCATGAGAGGAGTACGATAGCCTCAGAAGCTTCTACAATGTTATCTCTACTACTACTGACTCTCATCAATCCTATCTCATAGTAATATAGTAATAACCTCGGTCCTAATTATTCACAACAATTGTATGACTAAGAACTCATTACATTTGCATCCTAAAAGTACATATTTAAAACCCCAAAAGCATGATTCTGGTCGCATTAGCTATGCTTTTCAATTAACGCATCTGCCTGACAACAAAATTAAAATCACACTGTCCTCCACAGACATGATTACATAGTGTTACATAATTATTTTTAGGATTACAGCATGTACTTGATTCCAATATCTTTCAAATACAGCCAAACTTCTATGATATAATATATTTTTCTTCTGAAGAGCATGATGCACTTTATACAGAAAATGAAATCAGGTCCTTCGCTGTGGGTCCCATTCTTCTTCAGTAGAGGGTCATTTTGTGCTTTTGTTGATTCCAGTTTCTCCTGGGCTCTGCCTTTGCCTGGGAATAAAGAGTCTTTTTTCAAGAATGTGATTGAAAATAATTGTAATGTAAATGTGAATACTCAAATCCTATAGGCCGGGGCTTCCTCATCTTGCATGTTTTGTAGTAGAAATAGTTTTGTAGGTGGCAATATGAGAAATATGTTGGAAGGAGTTGTCTATGATCAAAGAATTTCAGACCCATAGTAGGGATAACCATATATACTCGAGTATAAGCCTAGTTTTTCAGCATAAAAAAAATTTGCTGAAAACCCAAACTCAGCTTATAAAGTAAAAAAATATATATCAAAACTCACCTTTCTGGCTTCCCCCGCTGCTGGCTATACACTGGGGCAGGGGGCTGACTATATACTGGGGCAGGGGGCTGGCTATATACTGTGGGGCAGGGTCCGGCAGGCTATATAATGGGGAGGCTGTGACCAATGCATTTCCCACCCTCGGCTTATACTCGAGTCAATATGTTTTCCCAGGTTTTTGTGGTAAAATTAGGGGCCTCGGCTTATACTTGGGTCGGCTTATACTCGAGTATATACAAGAACTTTAAAATAAAAATAAACTACAACCTCTACTTCTCTTCTTTCCAGTTCCACATCTCCGATCCCTACTTGATGAAGAACAATTATCCATGAGCTTTTTTTCTGGTTCATCACCAGGATATCTGAACTGAAGAAGAAATTATTCCAATGTTCAATCCCGTTGTGGTCTTGTTCTTTTCAGTAAATGCACTAGGACCTACTAATGGTTGTACGATTTTGATTGAATCATTGATTTTCAAGAAGCCTCCTCTGGAAGCTAAGATTTGACTTTTACAGGTCCATTGATTTTAGGACATAAAAGGTGATTTGTTTTCTATCTCAAATGTCCTGTGTATTGTTTTTACCCAGTGTTAATAATTGCTGCATTACATAAGAAAGTCTGTAAGCTCTTGTGAGCAGGGCCCTCACTCCTAATGTTCCATATGACTGTTTGTTCTTTGTAATGTAATATAGCTGTATATGTCCCCTATGATTTGTAAAGCGCTACGGAATTTGATGGCGCTATATAAATAAAGATTATTATTATTATAGAAAGGACTGACACTCCTCTATCAAAAATGCATCACAAGCTAAACACATGAATGAAACCATATAAAGATACACATAAACAGCATGTGTCATGTAGCAAAAAGTATATATTTTATATTCAAACATATTGGGGCAGATTTACTTATCCGGTCCATTCGCGATCCACCAGGTGTCGCCGCTGCGCTGAAATCCGCGAGGTCCGCCGGAGTGCATGATCCATTGCCTGGTGAAGGTGAGTACGTGTCCAGCGAAATTTTTATTTTTTTTTTAAATGCGGCTGTTTCTCAGAATCCGGCGGGTTTTACCGATGCCAATCCCGGGGAAATACAGGGAAAATCGGTGCAAAATGGAAAAATTAGGTTAACCTTCGCAAAAACGCGAATCGAGCCCTTAGTAAATGATCCCAAATATTTCCTCCTTCCTTGAGCTCTTTTTGTCCCTTTTGTGAGCCTATTTTTGCACCTGATTTGTCTTTGTCAAATGAATTTTTTTTGCACCTTATTAGGCGCAAATTTAAAAGAGTCACAATTTTTGCTCGACTCATACTATTGCCTTTCCTAAGCATGGTCTGGACTGGCGTGTTATTGCACAATTATTTGCACCCAAGGCGCAAATCAATGTAAAAAAAAGGCGCAAACATCTGAAAGCAGGAAAAATACAAAGACAAAGACAAAAAATACAAACACAAGCGCAAACCAGCAAACTGATACATGGCAAATTCTGGCGTACTGCTGGAAAAAACGGCAAAAATTGAGCAAATACCCCAATGTGCTTAAAAAGTCACTGAAATACAACCAAAAGGCACAGCAGACTAAGATAAATGACCCCAATAATATATACACCAGACAAATGAATCAAAACAATTGAAAAGGGTGTTAGTACAAATTCTACCCCACCAATGAACACAAGGGACGTTTTTGGCATCTGATAATACCAAACAAAATTCTCCCTATAAAGCCTTCACCCATCCACTGTCATAAAAATTTACATGCAATACAAGCTATAGGGCAGGTACAGAGCCCAAGCCTAAAATGGTCATGAAATAGACACACCAATAATCTATGTGTTCCCGCACCCAAAGTGTCAGAAGTACTATGAGGTTCCAGCCTGAACTAAATCTCCAATATTTCTGTCAAAAGCTGCACCAGGCTATAGTAAATATAGCAGAAAACTGGTGTACTAGGCATGATAATCCCCCCTCCTAGGGCTGTGTTGTGAAACTCAAGGTTAGGACAGACAGCTTCGTATAGTCCTTATACACAGTCAGATTGTTAGACAGAGGATCCATTAACATTTACTTCTTTGGTTTGTATTCACTGATAGTCCAAACCAACACAATTCACTTTGCATAACTGTGTTCGCTACCATGCCTGCTCACTGTGCGGCTTGAAATGAGACCACACAGGACTGCACCATGCATGGGACACCTTTGCATACAGAGATGTATTTTGTTGCTGTTTGTTGTCAGGGATAATGATAATTTTATTTATCTCTTTTTATTTAATCATATAGAATTTCATCTTAGAGTTTACCACTTCAGATATTTTAGTACTGTATTATTTTAGTTTTGATTTACTTCTTTGCTTTTCCCAGATATCAAATCTTCAAAATATCATTAGTTAATAAAGAGGGAATTTTTCTAGACCTTATTACCGTCACATACCCAGCAGTCATTCGTCCCTGTTTGGGAAGAACTGGAGACAAAATGCTGTAGTATTGACTGGATAATACATTTCTGAACACTAGACTGCCACAAGAAAATTACATAAACCAAACTACACTTCCACTACATCCTTTTTCTTTAATTAAAATTTCAATTACAGACGGATGCCAGAAGTGGTTTGCAGTGTTGTATTACATTTGTTTTGTTCAATTTGACTGTTTCTTAAGAACAATAGATGCAATTTGCAACATAATTTCAATGCAACTTTTGTTTGCAAACAAAAATAACACCAATTATCCTAGATAAATAGTGTAGTGCACAATGACATAATCTAAATTGTACCAAGGTCTTCCAAAGTTTTAGAACATAAATACCTATTGTATTTTCCAAAAAGACATTATGTCATTTTTATAGGATAGTTTTGTCATTTCTACAAATTCACATGATTGCTCTATGAAGTCTTCCTCCATTTGCCATACAATGAAATGTTCATGAGCTATGGAGGCTTTCAAGTGCTTTATGGACGACAACAAAGATTACGAAAGAGAGTTTGATGTTAAAGTAATAATAAATAATAATGAGGAATGTAATGCAAAAAATAAAAATAGGTAACTGCTGCAGTGGAGTAAAGGTGGCCATACACAGTAGATTAATATCGGTTGAATCTACAGATCCACTGTGTATAGATGTGTCCTAGTCTGTCCCCAGATGGCAGGAGAAAAAGAGTTGGACGTGTTGGATTACAGTTCGACTGATATTACTAAAGAGAGTTACTGTATGTACTCGAGTATAAGCTGACCCGAGTATAAGCTGAGGTTAACGAATTTTAACACAAAAAATGGGAAAACCTATTGATTTGAGTATAAGCCGAGGGTGTGAAATGCATTAGTTACAGCCTCCCAGTATATAGCCAGCCAGACCCTGTAGTGTATAGCCTGCAAGCCCCCTGTGGTATATAGCCAGCTCCCTGTAGTAGGTAGCCAGCCAGCCCAATGTAATATATAGACAGCCAGCCCCATGTAGTATATAGTCAGCCAGCCCCATGTAGTATATAGCCAGCCAGCCCCTGTAGTTTATAGCCTGCCAGCCCCTGTAGTAAAAAAAATGAACATTGTACCCACCTTTCCAACATCCCCTGTAGGTTCTCTACTGCTTCGATGCTGCCTTAGGTCCTTCGGCCTCCTCGGGTTCTTCGGCTCCTCTTCGGGATGTTTCGCTCCTCTTCGGGTCTTCGCACTCGGCCAGCACACAAAATGACGTCAACCGCTTGCTGACGTCATTGTTTGTGAGCCGCCGGCATCACAAGGGGACCCAAAGAGGTGCGGAAGAGGAGCAGAAGAACCCGAAGAAAATCCAAAGGACCCAAAGTGGCACTCGAGCATCGGACGCAGAAGAGGACCTACGGGGAACGTCGGAAAGGTGAGTTCAATGTTTCGTTTTTTATAGACTCGAGTATAAGCTGAGTTAGGGTTTTTCAGCACATTTTGTGCTGAACTCAGCTTATACTCGAGTATATACGTTAAACCTTTTTATAAACACATGTACAGACAGCCTCTTTGCATGTGCATAAGTTAGGATGGATGAGGATTTTTCAAAAGGAAAAGGTTGCCTAGAAAGGGTTTTCTGAGGAATAGCGTCAATCTTAAGCTCCTTACTGATATAAGAATAACATTGGCTGAAACTGCTAATGTTAACAGGACCATTTGATGTTTAATGTTTACCATTATGGAAAGATCATGATAAAACGGTTGTTTGTACTGGATATATCATGAAGCTATGACCTCTTAGTATATCATTTAGATGACTTCTTTGAACTCTTAGTATATCAATTTTGCTTTATTAAAATATTCACTTTGGACATGTAAACCAATGCTAAATCTGATAAAGATATCATGAAGGTCAATCAGCTTCCTTATCATCAAAAATGCACCCACAAAGAAACAATCCCCCTCCCCAAATTGTAGGGTTATGTAATATGACAATTGATAGGATACATTTTGGCAGAAACATCTGTCAAATGCATCTTTATGCTGTAGCTAACTGTGGCTAAAATGTTTCACTTAGAATAAGTTTAGCAGACATTGGGGGTCATTTACTAAGGGCCGGCATCGCTATTTATTGTCGGGTTTCCCGAATATTACCGATTTGCACCGTCTTTCCCTGAATTGCCCCGGGGTTTTGGCACACGCGATGGGATTGTGGCGCACCGGTGCCGGCATGCATGCAACAGAAATCTGGGGGCATGGCTGTCGGAAAACCCAACGGATTCTGAAAAACTGCGGAATTTAAAAAAAAAAAATGTGTCACTTGAAACTCGCTTACCTCCACCAGGAATCGCCGAAAGACCCAAATCCTCGACTGAGAACGCGCCGCTGGATCACGACAGGACCGGGTAAGTAAATCTGCACCAGTCTGTTTTTAGCTATATCTAAAACAACAAGCAGCCTAAATAGTCAGAATCGAGAATTTGTGTATGGACAGCTATAAAAATTTCAATACTCCAAGTATCTGATTTTAGACTGTAAAATTATATTACTATTTCATTTCAGGCTGAATGAGATGTTTTTGTAAGGTTGGGGCTATTTTCACAATGTTAATGTAAGAGAACATTAGAATGGTCTTTCCTGATATTAAACACATATTTTACACTTAATTACTGAAATGACAAGTTTAATGAGACCACGTAAAAGCTATTAGCTTGTTCGACATAATTTCAATCAGCATGTATCAGACGTGATTAGTTTAGACGCTCAGGGGTATAAAAATTAATATTTCAAACACTTCTTTCAATTAAAAAAATCCAAGGTAACTAAAGTATAAGGTAGAAAAACAAAGTATCCTTTATCTCTCTAACACCAGATGTAATTGTTTTGTTGTCCTTGTGTAATGAATTTGCTATTTCATTGGTGTTGCATAATTTATTGTGGTACCCTCTTAGATGTGATAGCATTGGGTTATCTGTAATCCATAATAAAACTACTGATAAGATGCAGGATGAGGAGTACAACACACTGTTATAGGAACTGACTGTCCAAGTAAATAATATGGTGGTTCCTTCAACTTTCTATATCCCTTTGTTCTCATGGGAGAAAAGCAGCCATCAGTGGTTTCTTATAAGAAAATTGTCCTCTTTACCCATACAGCTGAGCGAAGTGTGCATCTATATTCTAATTTCATCTATGTAGTCAAATTACCTTTTGGCCCATTCCTGTCTAAAGTTTATGGCTGGGCAACTCAAATGGATACAGCACCTCTACTCTTGAGCCTGCGGGGACACAAAATGTTCCCATTCTATGTATAAAGAGACTTATGCTATAACTGAAGAATAATTGCTCAGTGGGCAAACCTTGCATTGTGTCTGGATGTTCTGCGCCTCTGGATGAGAAGATGCCATCCTGTACTTTTTAGTTAAAAGTCTGAACAGTGTTCTATTTTCTAGACTGCTGGCTCTCTGCAAACCTTGCTCTGAGCCAACAAGGGCTAGGTCTCTCACACTGCCCTGTCCTTCTAAACTAAAAATAAATCCTATGTGTGCTATCTTCCATTGCTGGTATAAAGCTTCTCTTGTCTGTACTTGCTTGCTGTTCGTTGGTACTTCTGTCTTTTTATATTTGGCTTGCATTCCTTGACTATTCTCCTGTGTATTTGATTCTGTACTTTATATAAAATCTAGATTGTTGACCTCCTCTTTGTGTTATTTATTTGTTTGTCTATCTTGTTACGTATCCACACTTTGTTGCAGGAAGGATCTGTCGTCGTGGTTGTCCTGTAACACCATTGGATACGTCTAGACAAGCAGGAAGGGCTGTTGGGAGAGTGGAAGTTTAATGTTCACTGTCCCTATAACAGTGTCCCAAGAGCTTTTAATAATCCATTAGAGTCCATATGAATATTAACCAGGCTTACATTTACAAAGTATGGTTTGTTGTCAACTATAATAATAATTTGGGACATTGTCAAGTAAAGTCACACTTACCCTGTCCATATTTATCAATATGTTTCCAACAGAAATGGGTTGTAATTTGATACCAAAAAGTATATTATTATAATTGCTAGCTCTCTACATCATATATCTATTTATCTTATCTAAGTCCATCTATCTAGATAGCTGTTATAAAGGCTCATTTATCATGCAGGGAATTTTTCAATTCTCACTTCCACTTTTTCACTTTCTATACAAACCCTCTTACTGGAGGAAGCTTGTAAAAATATGCACAACTTTTTAACAAGTTGCCTTGGTAAACGCTCACATTTTCCAATCCACATTTCAAAACTGGGGGAGATAATCATGACTGGGCGCATTGTGCACAGGTTGTAATATTCCCTTCTCGAGTACATAATGCACCCTACATACTAGCCATAACTAGAGGTTACAAGCCATAATAAATTCTCCCAATTGTGTGTGGCATAAAACTTCTTAAAGTTGCTAAATATTTGTGAAATTAAACCCAAAAAGTTTTAGAGACATTTTTGTGCTATAGTTGGGGAAGTAGGGTGTAATAAATGTCTGTAACGATCTACCCTATCTAACCTGTGTCTATTTATTGGTTAGTCTATGAGGGAGAACGTACGTTGCGCTTGTGTGCTGGCGTATGATAGCAGCCAGGTTTCCCCATATCCCACCAGGTACATCAAGAGGCTTAGGCCTCATGATTTATCCATCGAATGGCGTGGTTTTGTGTGAAAACCCCGCGAACGCCTCGCCGGTGGCCATGCCTCTCTATGACCCTCTACGCCCACATGACGGGGAAGTTACGTAGTTGCTATTATAATCAAAATGTTTGCAGTTCACACAAATTTGCTATCAGCACTTCTATGCCAAAAAATTAGGTAGAAATGTTAACTTATCCCCTATGTATGTATCTATCTTTCTGCCTGTGGGTCTATCTGTCTATCTATCTATCTGTCTGTCTGTCTGTCTGTCTGTCTATCTAACTGTCTGTCTGTCTGTCTGTCTCTCTGTCTATCTGTTTGTCTGTCTGTCTAGCTAGCTATTAACTAAAGCTGTAGGTGTAAGAGAATTTATATTAAATAAATCACAATACATTCACTACAATGATGCTACACAGGAAAACAGGATGATGCTGTCTGTAAATGAGAATGGACAGACTCTTTGAAAGGGTAATTGTTCTTTCTTTCATTATGTTGGTGATCCATGCTTCTTACAAATGAATCCTGGCACGCTCGCCTTTTCACCACTTCATGTATCCTCTCACTTGTCAACTGCCATTTTTGCTTTAATGAATTTAAAGGCATCATTACATTTATAGTCTGGTCAATCCTCTGTTCTTATACTGATGCTAGAAAATAAAAAAATATGACATAAACAAATCACACACATTCGTATTAAGGTTTTATTAATATTATGTGCTCAAAGAATAAAATTGGAACAGTAAGCCTTGTCAAATATATTTATAAAGTAATATAGCAAAATATTTTATAAATATTTAATATAACCTAAATTGTGATTCCATCATACTCTACAATGTAGCACAGGGTATCTCTGAGGCTCTTTTCTTCTGTGCTACATCTTACAACTGAAAGGATCTGACAACTGCTCTGAGCACATTTCAGTGACATCATTGTCACTTTTCTAAGTAATTCATTCAAATGCTGGAAATCTAAATTGAATATATTTTCTATACCAGCACCAACTGTAAAGGGGTTGTCTGTTGCCTTGTTAGGCAAGGTGGACAATAAGGGTTTTTTTGCTTTGAACTGCTGTAATACTAGTGCATGAGAAATGCCTGGATGGCCACAGTTTACCATTTAAGGTGGCAAAAGATGATCAACTAACATGATGACATGTTTGTAGGCATTGTCTGATTAAGACAACTCAACCACTGGGAAATTTGATGTTAATCTTGCAGGTTCCGCCAGATATGCCAAGAGGCTTTGGCCTCGAAGTTTATCCAACACTTAACTCTAAAACTGGATGACTCTATGCCAAGTCCTGCGATATAACCTGTACCAGGAACTCACACAAAATATAACTAATGTGTCAACACTGAGCATTCACACTACACACCCCTGCATGCCCTCTTGGCATGGAGGTGCATAAGGGTGGGGAAAGTCTCAATTTCTGGCCAAAGGGAGGACAGATGAGCGAAAATGAAAAGAAATTTGTGTAATAATAACAAAATAAGATAGGAGGATTTCATGACAAATCTGTGTTTTGGATTACAGGGGGTTATAAATCAATATTCAGTTCAATTGGAGCCACATCAGTTTGGCCGAATAGATTTGGACCCAAACCTAATATTTTTAAAAAGTAGACTAATCTTCTTTTAATCAAAACTTGTATGATCTCTAAGTCCACCCAAGAGCTGGTACACCCAGAATTATTGCATTGAACTGGTTTTGAGACATTGAAGTCCTTAACTAAAAAAGTAGATACTTCTGTATTCTGTACACAGCAACATTTATGTGTAAAACCTCATTCATTAGGCAGATCAGCCCAGATATGACAAGGTGATTAACAGTCCAGAGATAACTCTGGTTCAAAATGACAAGCTTTAGAAAAAAAAAAATATACATTTTTATTAGTTCTGGCCTGTGGTCATACAAGTATTTGTTTACTGTTCCATAATATTGTATACATGTGGTTTAATGAGGATTTGGATTCCTTTAAATAACAACTGTAAAGTATAAAAACGTTTGCCTAACTCTGCACTAATCAAAAATAAGCAACTAAACAAAAATAAGCAACTCTCTAATTTACTCTCAATAGCTATCTTTTGTCTGCTAGCAGGGATTTAACCTTATCCCCCTGGCTGCTTTCCCTGCCTTTTCTTGGATTGGATCAAAATGTTGGAGATGAGTGGAGGGTGGGTGGATCCTGTTGGCAGGGGCACTAGGAGTGGTACGCGCTCCAAAACTGTAGCTGCTTGGTGTTGTGATACAAATGCTAAGAGGAAAAAGAAAGACATATTTGCAATGCAGGTGTGATGGGCTTCTGCAACCTGTCTTTAGTGAAAATGAGGTATATTATTGCATACCATTTTTTGGGAATTATGCCTACCAGATGGTCACTAATTATTTCTATGATTGCTACAGTTTTCATATTTTTTCTAGTTGTCTGTTATTTTAGGACTTCCCACAATTCCTCCATCACCATATATTAGAGTTACTTACATAATATCACTACACCACTGGTATTAAATTTCCTTCAAGATGAAATTCCCTTTGAAGCTGTGTGAAGTTTAAACATTAAAGTAGGTGCTTTAACTTTAAAAAGATGTGCTTTAACTTCTTGAGTTTTTGATCAAGAACCTTTTTATTTGATAATGATTTCAGGCACGGAGCATAAATGTGCTGATTTAATGAGAAACTGATTTGAGCCAAAATAATGGCACAGAGGCTGGATGGATGTTATTTGTTACTGATTAATACAAGTTTCATCAAAAGCTCTGGTAGCCGCATGTTTAGCCTTTAATAACCTTCACACTTCATTATAAATTTCTATATTTAATTTAAAAAAAGAAAGGCAGATTAACATTTATAAAAAAAATATTAAACATTGATATTTTTTATAATTAAAGATTTAAAGATAGACGTACTTAAAGGTGCTACATAATGGAAAAAATATGTAGGGAAAGAACACAAAGAAAAACTTGAATATAGAAAACTTAATATTTGTGTCTGTGTCATTCTTTGTTAGTAAGGTATATTGCTCTCCAATCACCTTCTGGATCGGGACTATGGATTCTTATATAAGCTCTTCCTGATCGCCACACTTTACCTCCTATAGATTAATACTTAGCTAGCTCCTGTCTACACTGACTTTTGTATTCTGATATATCTGGCCCTTTACCTGTTTATTGACTTTCTATTTGCCTTGTGATTTTGTACTGCATTAGTCCTTCGTGGCTTTCACACATATTTTCTCTCTGTTTGTTTTGTCCTGTATTTGTCTCAGTGTCTGCACTTTGGAGCAGGAAGGAATGGTGACTTGTTGTCTACCTACCACTTGGTGTAGGCCAGGAAAAAGGCAGTGATAGCTGGAAATGGGGTCTTAGTCTATAGGCTCACACTCTCTGTCTGTGTCTACAGTCTGTTTTCTGACCCTGCAATAACATGGAGGGTCGGAATGCTGATTCTTTAGTATTGATGATATTACAGGCAGTCCCCGGGGTATGTATGAGATAGGTTCTGAAGTTGAATTTGTATGTAAGTCGGAACATGTGGACAAGGATTAACAATAAAGCTTTGGGCTAAAATTACAGTAAAGTATCCAGAGCGCATCACCAGAAGTTACAGTGTGCAGTGATGTCGGTCTGTAAGTAAGGTTTTCTTAAGTTGGCTGTATTTCAAGTTTGCTGATACACAACAAACGTGTCCATGGGCCCTTCAGACCCAGGGTCCCTTTGCAAATTTCACATGAAAACAAGTATAAAACTGTTTTAAAATGGTTATTAGTGTTATTCATTGGATCCAGGCATTAAAGTTGATCAGTCGAGTCAGAGCCTGGACTGAATATGAGAGATATTGGGGCAGATTTACCTACCCAGTCCTGTTGCGATCCCCGAGGTGCGTTCTCAGATGAGGATGAAGTCCGGCGCAATTCTTCAAGATCGTGCGTGCATTTTCCTGCATATGTCGCTTCCCCGCTGAAGTCCGCCGGAGTTCACCTTCTTCATCCCAGTGTATGTGAGTGCATTGTCTTGCGACACAATTTGAATTGTAAATCCCGTGCTTAGCCGAATCAGTCGGGTTGTCTGTCGGCCACACCCTCCAATTTGTGTCGCATGCAAGTTGGTGCGATTGCGCCAAAAACAGGTCGTGTGCACCAAAAACCCCACTTAATTGCAGCGCAAATCAGAAATGCGCCATGCGTACCTTTAGTAAATGTGCCCCATTGTATTAAAATATTTCACTTCTTTATTTCTTTTCTTTCTTTCGCCTTTCCTTATAAAAATGTATTTCCTGAAATTTAAACTTCACAAAAATATACCCTTAAGCCATTTTACTCACGAGGAGGAAGACATTTGCAAGGCAAATGTGCTTTTGCATGTAAAAGCTCTATATCTATATCAGAACAATCTGTCTCGCATTTTCTGTGCCTGGTTAGTATAGAGTCTTATTAGTGCACCCACAGAGATACCCTGACAATGCTGTCAGCAGACCTGCAATTTCAGATGGAGTCAGATGGAGTTTTGTTCTGCAAGACACTGGATGATTTAGCATTTTCTTTCTGCGCTACGTGAAACTTTTTTGCCATTTTTATTTTCTTACTGCTCTTCAAAACAATGGACCAGTGTCAGAATAAGGCTAACAGGGGCTGGATAAATAGTGAGGTATAGACTTAGAAATGACATCTGGAAAAGCACTTTATACAACTTCTCTTGACCATAACCAATTGCTGCCGAATTCACCCCCAGATGTCTCCAGCTCTATTCAGCACATCTCCAAACTGCCCTCCTAAAAATACCACAATCACTTACAAT